>CM053783.1:425728608-425796108 GCA_028749045.1 Cupressus sempervirens
TGTTGCACTGTTAATCAAGTTAAGATGGTTAACTTAGGAAATTATTTCTGGAAGCAGTATTTATCGAGTAGGGTCAGCCAGTGAAGGATTTCATTATTTTGTGAAATAAAATTTATTTGTTTAAAGTAATATTTGTAGCTAACTGATGTATGGTTTATTGGTAAATATAACTTATGAATGAGCTAACTTGATAGTCTGAATGGTATATATAAGAATTCAAGTTGTGAATTCTAAGTGTAAGTGATGGATTTGATGTAATGTGAATGAGAAGGAAGATTGATTATTGTGAAAGAGAATTTTGAAGGATGATCAGAGATCATTAAGGAGCAGCAAAGATATATTTGATCGAAAGGGATCTAATAGTGTAGAATAGAGATCTTTAATTAGCAAATTTAGTTGCATCTTATTTAGATCAATTCATTGTTACTTTCTAACCATTGTAGTAGTGATTTCAAAATCTCTTAACAGAGTTGGTTTAATAGCCATTTTTGTAAATCCTCTAACAAGGTGATAGTTGAGTTGAATTGTTCTAAAGACCTCTAGCAAGGCCACTCCTAACAAGGTGATTAAATCCTCCAACAATGTCACACCTAATGGTGTGTATTGTAACCTTTAACAGGGTTGGCTCCTAATAGGGCTCACTTCAGAAGAGTGAAAATTGGTAGCTAGTTACTTGGTGGTTTTTCCCATATTGGGTTTCCATGTTAACTATGGTGTCTCTCGCGTTCATTTTATTTATTTTTTCATGCATGACTACTTGAAGATCAATAAAAAGTTAATTTACCGAGTTGCATAATTTTTTTAGTGGTTATCGAGTATCAACAGTAACTAGTTATTTAAGACATCTAAGGGATTTGTGGATTTGTTTTGTAGTAACTAATTCCCCCCCCCCCCCTCCCCCCCCTAGTTACTCCATCTATAATTCCAAAAATTGGTATCAGAGCTCTTGGTGCTTTTAGGAAAAGATTTCAAGGATCTAAGCTAAAGATCAGGATGTCTTACAAGAGGGAAATTCCAAGACTTAACAGGGACAACTTCTTAGCATGGCAAGGATTGATGAGACTTCACCTGGCTTCTATTGGTGATTCAGGACTGAAGTATCTTGATGAAAAATATGTAGAGCCTACTGGTACATTATTTGTCAATGATATTGCTAAAAATAAGACTCACAACAACATGATGATGTATTTAGCATCTACTCTGAGTTATGAAGAATTTAATGACATCAAGGATTACAAAACTACCTTTGAAATGTGGAACAAGCTGAAAGAGATCTATGGAGGAGATGGTAATGTGAGAAGAGCCAAAGAAAAAATTTTGAGAGGACAATTTGATCAAATGAAGATGAGAGAGGATGAAAACATTGCAAAATATGTTGAAAGAGTTAAAGCATGTGTTAGTGCAATCAAAGCATCTGGAGGAGATATCAAGGAGGAGATAGTTATAAGTAAAGTTCTTAGAACTCTACTTCCTATTTATGTAATTAGAGTCTCTACAATTCAAGAAAGAAGATGTGAAGCATATCATAAGATAAATTTAGAGGCCATAGTTGGAAGAATGACTGCATTCGAGCTAGACAACTATGATAATTATGTTCTAGCTGCCAAGAAATTGAATCAACATTTGAAGCCAAGCTTTCACACAAAGAAAAAGGCAAGAAGATAAAGGATCCTCAGTCAATTAGTGATGAAGAATCAGAATAGAGTTCAGACAGTGATCTTGAGGTGGTTGAAGCTCTGCTATCAAGGAAATATTCAAGAGGCAAAGGGAAATACAAAGGAAAGGCTCCTCTATTCTATTTTTCTTGTGAAGAAACTGGACATATTGCTACTAGGTGCCCAAATAAGCAGAACAAGGATGAGAAGAAAGGTCACAAGTGAAATGGCAAGAAAGACTTCAAATCATTCAAGAAAAAAGGTAAGAAAACATCTTTCATGGCTAAAGATTCTAAAGATTCTGATGATGAAGTAGAAGAAGAAATTGTTTACATTGTTGTAAAAGATGAGTCTTATAATAATGAAGAAATGACACTCATTTCTCATATGAGCAGAAATGATACATAGATTATAGATAGTGGCTGTTCTCATCACATGACTAGTGATAAAAATAAGTTTGAACATTTTGAAGACTATGATGGTGGTAGTGTAAGATTTGGTAACAATGAACCTTGTTGTATAAAAGGAAAAGGAAGAATCTCACTAACCAAGGAACTTGTATGTGATAATGCATATTGGGTAGAAGGACTAAAGCATAATCTATTAAGTGTGGCATAACTACTCAATAATGGATTTAAAGTAGAATTCATGCATGGAAAAGCAAGACTGTTGGATGGCAAAGGTAAGCTGATTGGATCAGGCACTCAAACAAAAGGTAACTTGTTTTATCTTGAACTTGGTGAATGTTAATATTTTATTGCTCAAGTTGAAGAAAGTTGGCTATGGCATAGGAGTTTATGTTATGTAAACTTTCACAACTTGGTAAAAATAAGTAAATTCAGGAAAGTAAGAGGCATTCCTAACATAAAGAAACCTAAAGTTGGTCTATGCAAGAATTGTCAAATTGGCAAAATGGGAAAGACTAGTTTTAAAAGCAAGAGCTATTAGTCTAAAGAAATTCTAGAAATTGTGCATACTGATTTATGTGGACTTATTGGTATTGAAAGTTATACTGGTGAAAAAAAATTCATTCTTTTTGTTGATGATTATTCAAGAATGATGACTATCATGTACCTAAGAGAGAAATCATAAGCATTTGAAAAGTTCAAATGGTATTTGGCTAGAGTAGAAAAGGAAATAGGAAAAAAACTAAAATGCTTGAGGTCTGCCAGAGGTGGTGAATTTATTTCACATGAGTTCAATAACTTTTTCATTGAAAAGGGAATCAAAAGATAGGTTTCAACACCTGGAACTCCTAAACAAAATGGAATAGTAGAAAGAAAGAACATATCTATCATGGCCTATGCAAGAACCTTAATGATTAAGAAGAGAATTGCTATCAAATACTAGAAGGAAGCTATTAGCACTATAGTTCATACCTTGAATTGAGTATAGCTGAAAAAGGACTCATTCAAAAGCCCCTATGAGTTATGGTATGTCTACAAACCCAATTTAAGTTACCTAAAATTATTTGGAAGAAAATGTTACATTTTGAAAGAATCTAGAAAATGTAAATTTGATGTAAAGGGTGAATAGATGTTTGAATTTGTCTACTCACAAAGTCATAGAAAGTGCACATGTGAAAGTTGATGAGTTTGTAGAAAGAATTGAAGAAGAGAGAAAAAGGGAACCTGAAGATTATAGGAGATTTGTTTACATTGAACCTGATACAATGCCAAATACACTTGTTAATCAAGAATCTTCAACTCCCGAGTCTTCAGTAACCGAGTCACAAGAAGTTCAAATTGAGCTAATACCTACCAAGTTGCTAGAACCCAAGTTGCAAACAGAAGCTACTAAATCAACACCTACCGAGCCCGAGCAACCAAAACTAGAACTAGAAGTTGAAGCATAGAAGGATAACAATGCAAGTCATTTAAAAGGCAAGGAGCCTATGTTAGCCAAGTATGTTAGGAAGCATCATGCACCAAATTAGATCATTGGAGATAAATCAGAAGGAACAACGACAAGAAGTAAGTTGAAAGGCACTTGTTTACTTACTGATTTTGAACCTAGAAATGTTAAAGATGCATTAGAAAATGAAATTTGGATTGAAGCTATGAATAGAAAGATAGAACAGATAGAGTACCTAGGCCTAAAGACAAAAATGTGATTGGAACTAAGTGGGTATTCAGAAACAAGTTAAATGAAGATAGTAAGATGTCAAGGAACAAAGTTAGACTGGTATAAAAAGGATACTCTCAAGAAGAAGGTGTAGACTATGGAGAGACTTTTGCTCCTATTACAAGATTGGAAGGTGTCAGAACCTTACTTGCATATGTTGCATATAAAGGATTCAAAGTTTATCAGATGGATGTCAAGTCAGCATTTCTCAATAGCATATTGGATGAAGAGGTTTACATTGAACAACCTAAAGGTTTTGTTGATCCAGACAAGAAGGACATAGTCTACAAATTGCATAAAGCAGTGTATGGTCTGAAATAAGCACCTAGAGCATGGTATGAAAGATTCCATAAGTATCTTATTCATATTGGTTTTCAAAGAACTAATGATAATAGTAGTTTGTACATAAAGGAAGGACCAGATAATAAGATTATTTTTGCAGAAATATTTGTAGATGATACTTTGTTCATAGGAAATGATGATCTTTGGAAAGAATTTTTAGAACAAATGAACAAGGAATTTGAAATTTCAATATTTGGATAAATCAAATTCTTTTTTCATCTTCAAATTTATTAAAGTAAGAATGGTATCTACATCACTCAATCTAAATACATCAAGGAGATAGTGAAAAAGTTTGGTATGGAATACTGCAAACCAGTCTTATGTGTACTAGATTGAAACTTACCAAGGATGATGAATCAAAGGAAGTGGATCAGACATTGTATAGATCTATGATTGAAAAGTTGTAGTATGTAGTGCACACAAGACTAGACATTACCCTTGCAGTAGGAATTGTAGCAAGATTCTTAGCAAAACGAAAAGAAAATCACATGATGGAAATCAAAAGGATCATGAGATATTTAAAAGGAACTAAAGATTATGGATTATGGTATAAACTTGGAGGAAATCTAGATTTAAAAGTGTTTGCTAATGTAGATTGGGAAGATTGGGAAGGGAATGTTGATGATAGAAAGAGTACAAGTGGATGAGCTTTCTTTGTTGGAAAGAGGTTGGTTTCTTGGACAAGTAAAAAGTAGAACTATACATCCCAGTCCACTGTAGAGGCTGAATATGTTGCAACAGCAATAAACTGCTCAAACATTGTATGGTTCAAACAATTATTGGAAGGTATGAAGCAAGAAATCAAAGAACCTATTGTTATATTTTGTGACAACACAAGTGCAATTAACATATCCAAGAATCCAGTGATGCATTCAAAAACCAAGAATATTGTTGTAAAGTATCACTTTGTTAGAGAATTGGTACAAGAAAAGGAAATTATATTGGAATATGTCCATACAAAGGAACAAATTGCTAACATATTCACAAAACCTTTACCTAAGGATGCATTCTTGTATCTAAGAGGTAAGTTAGGGGTCATTCTCCTATCTAAAGCTCACTAAAATATAGTTTTAGTGATGCATCAACAGGAACAAAATTAAAGATCTATCAGTTGATGCAACAAAGTAATGAAGACATTGCATTTGAATCAGTACATCAGGTACAATGCTATTCATTTGATTTGTGTTGTCTTTGGCATGTGTTGTCAAAGAGGGAGAGTATATTATCATATCTTTCTGAAATTTGTAAGAAAATGAAAGTTTGTGTAAGAGGGAGAGATTATTATGAAAGAGGGAGATTACTATATTTGAGGAAGAGGGTAAAGTATTCTATCAGTAAAGATGTGTTTTCAAATTTCATTCTACTATGACATGTTGTGTTGCCATCAATGCAAAAGAGAGAGATTTTTGGATACAATTGTTCAATTGTGTGTTGTCTTTGATGTTACACAAATGTCATATTAGTCATTAGACAAAGTCTACCAAGCTCAATTGGTTAGCAAGGCAAAAGATAGAGTCTACCGAGCTTAGAAGGTTAGCAAAGAAGGTTTACAATGTCTACCAATTGTTCTCAGGCTTTACCTTTTGTATTCATTTGCTACCGAGCTTTCAAGGTTAGCAAAGGAAATTTAGTTGCTACCAAGCAAACTCGGTCATCAAGAGAAAATAGTGCAGGAAATAGTTCTAACCAAGCTTTGATGGACAATGAAGGAAATTTAGTTCTTACTGAGTTAACTTGGTAGCCAAAGGATTTTTTAGATGTTGCAATGTTAACTAAGTTAAGACGGTTAACTCAAGAAATTATTTCTGGAAGCAGGGTTGGCTAGTGAAGGATTTCATTGTTTTGTGAAATAAAGTTTATTTTTTGAAACTAATATTTGTAGCCAACTGATGTATGGTTTATTGGTAAATGTAACTTATGAATGAGCTGACTTGATAGTCTAAATGGTATATATAAGAAGTCAAGTTGCGAATTCTAAGTGTAAGTGATGGATTTGATGTAATGTGAATGAGAAGGAAGACTAATTATTGTGAAAGAAAATTTTGAAGGATGATCAAAGATCATTGAGGAGCACCAAAGATGTATTTGATTGAAAAGGATCTAATAGTGTAGAATAGAGATCTGTAATCAAAAAATTCAGTTGCATCTTATTCAGATCAATTCATTGTTACTTTCTAACCATTGTAGCAATGATTTCACAATCTCTTAACAGAGTTGGTTTAATAGTCATTTTTGTAAATCTTCTAACAAGGTGATAGTTGAGTTGAATTGTTCTAAAGACCTCTAGAAAGGCCACTCCTAACAAGGTGATTAAATCCTCTAACAGGGTCACACCTAACAGTGTGTATTGTAACCTTTAATAGGGTTGGCTCTTAACAAGACTCACATCAAAAGAGTGAAAATTGGTAGCTAGTTACTTGGTGGTTTTCCCATATTGGGTTTCCATGTTAACTATGGTGTCTCTCATGTTCATTTTATTTACTTTTGCATACATGAATACTTGAAGATCAGTAACAAGTTAATTTATCGAGTTACAACATTTTTTTTAGTGTTTACCAAGTATCAACAGTAACTAGTTATTTAAGACATCTAAGGGATCTGTGGATTTTTTTGTAGTAACTGATTCCCCCCCCTTAGTTACTCCATCTATAATCCCAACACTTCACTTCACTACAAAATATGTACATGGGCTTTGAACAGGTTTCCAGACCATCACTGGGCCTTTCTGCTCTATATTTAAATATTTCTTCATTCAAACACATATTCATGTGCTTGGAATCCATAGCTTATCTCTTATCCATAAAAGGTTCGAAAAAAATATTATTTGATGTGTTTGAATGTGTTATCTGAAAAAATTGTAGCTTCTTTGTCCTTTATTGAAGATGTGTCTCTATTTAATAAAAAGTACTAAGAGTTTTTTAACAGATTTTGGCTTTGCACATGGGTATTCTATATTTTTCTCAAATGCAAGTTGTGTTATGTCTTTCCCTTAATTCATTAATATCATAATATCTTTATATATTTGAAATACTAATAGCCTTGCACTATAATCACTTTAAAAAATTGCACAAAATTTATGTATATATGTGAGCTCCTTGACCCTTTTTTTAACTTCACTTCTTTCAACTTCAAATAGTAAAATCACAAACAAGGATTTTACTTTGATCTTCTAGTACTTTGCATTTTTTTTTGTTTTTAAGACCTTGGAATTAATTCTCAATAATCTCATCATTGAATATGAGTTTTGAGGTTTTAAGAAATTATTATTTGATATTCCCCCTAGTGTAAGTTGCAGCTACTTGGCTGATCTCTAAGACTTATGTGAAGCCACAAAATCCACCCTATTGGCACTTTGAGGTTTATTTAAAACATGGTATTATTGGAAGCTTGCTTCTTTACACAATTATGTTATCCATTGACCTATAGCTTACTGTATGCATTTTATCAGTATATACTCTATAAAATTTGACTCTCTTTATTATCTTGAGTTGTCCATGTTTTCTTGCCACCAAATGATAAGGCTTCATCTTTTGTTGAAAGATGCTACTCTATGTATGTATGTATGTATGTATATATATATGTATATATATATGTATATATATATATATATATATATATATATCTACATATATATATATACATATATATATATACACATATATATACATACACATATACATACATATATATACACACATATATATATATATACACATATATATACATATATATACACATATATATATATATATGTGTGTGTGTATATATATGTATATATATATGTATATATATATGTGTATATATATAGATATATATATGTACATATATGTGTATATATACATATATATGTATATCTATATATACATATATGTATATATATACATATATATATACACATATGTACATATATATATATACACATATATATACATATATATATATATACACATATATATACACACACACATACACACACACACACACACACACACACACACACACACACACACACACACACACATATATATATATAAGTTTTGATAAAAAAAACTTTACAACTAAAATTTTCTTTTGTAATTTTGGGCATCTATTTCATTGTAGTGTTTTACTGTTTGGGTTTATATTTGTATTTTTACTCATCAATTTTTCCATTGTTATAGCTTCAAATATATGTATGTATGTAACATTTTTAATGAAAGCTAAAAGAACCTCTACTTTATATCATTTTCATGATGTATAGACTGAAAGAGAATAGAGAATTATTTTGATGCATTGAATCATAGTTCATTGTCTTAAAGATTTGAGTTTTTTTCCTTTCCTTTATAGTAACTTTATCAATCTTAGTACTCTTTAGTTTAATGCATAGCTTCACATTCAATGGTGTTCATATTTTCATGTTGATGATATTTCAATGTTGTTTATAGATGGATATGTTATTTAATCTTGATTTTCTTTGCATGATTTATGATACAATAATATAAATATATGGCACCATTCATTTACAAATATTTAATGTTGAAGGCATTCTTTACCAAAACATGGACCAACTATATATCTTTTACTCATGTGTTTAGGTTGTGAGTTTGTGTGCTATAACAACTCCTTTTTATGTTAGAAGTTTGACCTTTGATACTATTAAAGTTATGTGTATCAACAAATATCTAAAGGAGTTGGAAAACTTTCTTTGTATTTGTAGACACCAAAAATTGTTCAATTGAGTACAAATGCCTTTATCTTGACCAATTAAATAGATATTTATTATTTATTTAATTTTAGCCTTATCCCACCTTTAATTAAATAAATTTACATTTATTTAATTTCATTTGTCTTTATCCTCCTATCCTTGATTTAAATAAATTTACATTTATTTAATCCTAGCCTATTTGCCCTCATCCCACTTGCATCTTGATCCTTCACTTTAATTAATTAAATGACTTAATTTACTTAATTAATCCCTTTTAGTTCTTGATGGGGACACAACCCAAGAATAGAATGGACACAACAGAAAAGGGAAATTGTATTAACTAAGAAAATAAGCTAGTACAAACAGTACAAAGAAAATAAACTTCAAAACATGCCCTAAGGGCTTACAATAGCATAAATCTAGAGATAATTTCTCCTTTCAGTACCTCCTCTCAAACTCCACTCCGAACTGCCTTTTACAATGCCAGAAATCTCCTTAAATAGACCCCAGAGGGTTAAGGACTTGGAGTACATTCTAGAAAGTTCTGGTAGGCATCCACCGACAAAATATAAGGTTCCAAAAGCTGTGTTACAAGTCAGTGCAAATCTAGAAGAATTCAGAAAGGGTAACCAAACTTGCGGGAGGCATAACTTTTGAACCGAATCTTCGATTGACGAACCGTTTACATTTTCGAAAAGCTCTCGAAGCACTCTATAGCCCTATGGAAAATTTTTGCTCATCCCCCATTTTTTGGCCCTTTTCAAGGTCATTTAATGCCCCTAACTTGACTTTGAAGCATTCTTAAGAGGTCTCCAAAACCCAAAAAATTGTAATAACTTTCAAACCGTGGGGCCTTTTGACCTGATTCTTTTTCTCAAATGCTCTAAATCATAATTACATTCATCTGGCCAATTCACTCCTTCTAGGTCACCAAAATGATGGCCAAATTGCATGCTCCTATTTTTTTAGGATTTTCTAGCACACTGATAGTTGAACTATGAGAGTTGGAACCTTTATTTGACCCCAAATGGGTATCCAAAAATGAAAACACATGAAACAAAAACTAAGTATAAGTACATTTTTTTTTGGGTGACACAGGATTGCCCTTATACCTCTGGATGCTCATGCATCAGACACCTAGAGTAGATTGAAAAGTGACCCTGTCACTTTATGAATGGTAGAGGAAATCCCAAATGGGAAACCTCAGCTACTGAAATCCAAGTTGAGTCCTCGATTGGTTGTCCTTTCCATTTGACCAAATACTCTTCATACTGCCTGTTTCTGGTACTCCTACCCACACGATGATCTAGAATGTCTTCTATCTCCTCCTTCTTAGAAGCAGGAATTGGACATGGCTCTAACACCAGCTCCTCATCTACACCATCATCATGATACTCTGTTAAATTTGCAATGTTGAAAATGGGAGAAATGTGAATACCATCTAGCAGCTCCACCTCATATGCATTTCTTGAGTCATGTTTCTTCAAAATTTTGCAGAGGCCAAATTTTTTCATTTTTAGCTTGTTGTAAGTATCGGCTGGAAATCTTTATTTTCGTAAGTGCACCATGACTAAATCTCCTACTTGGAATTCCTTATGTCTTCTCCTTTGATCAGCCCTAGCTTTATACTCTTGATTCATCTTGGTAATGTGTGCTTGAACCTCCTCATGTAGACGCCTGATATGTTCAGCAAATTCCTCAGCTTCAACACTTGTCCTCTCCCCTTGTTCTATCTTCCTTAGCTCTGGTGCAGTCCTTGGGCTACTCCCATATACAATTTGGAATGGTGATTTTCCAGTACTCCTATTTATAGAGTTATTATAAGAAAACTCTGCCTGTGGTAGAATCAAATCCCATCCCTTGGGCTTATCCCCAACTAAACATCTCAGCAAATTGCCCAGACTTCTGTTTACCACTTCTGTTTGGCCATCAGTTTATGGGTGATGCGTGGAACTGAATTTCAAGTCAGTTCTTAACTTTTTCCACAATGTCCTCCAGAAATACCCCACAAATTTAGTATCTCTATCAGAAACTATACTTCTTGGAAGACCATGTAGTCTTACCACCTCTTTGAAAAACAAGTCTGCAATATGGACAGCATCATGAGTTTTGTGGCATGGAATGAAATGTGCCATTTTGGAGAACCTATCAACCACCACGAATACTGAGTCATTACCCCTTTGTGTCCTTGGCAATCCAAGAACAAAATCCATACTTATGTCCTCCCATGGTCTTGATGGAACAGGTAATGGCTGATATAGTCTAGTATTATGGCTAAATCCCTTAGCAACTTGACAAACTTGACAACTCTGTACAAATTTCTTCACATCCTATGAAATTTGAGGCCAAAAATAATGTTCTCTAAGAATGGAAATGGTCTTATCTTGACCAAAATGTCCTGCCATCCCTCCACTATGTTTCTCCTTAATTAGATTTTCCCTCATGGAACTCCTTGGAATGCACAATTGACTACCTTTGAACAACATGCCATCCTGAATCAAATAGTCTAACCACTTGGTTCTATCTATAGTAACAGGTTCTTTACAAGCTTTCCATGCTTCAGCAAAATCAAGATCCTCGGGGTACAAATTCTTGAGTTCATCAAACCCAACTACTTCCACCTGCATTGTTGTAAGAAACAACTGTCTCCTACTTAGTGCATCTGCAACCCTATTAGATTTTCCACTTCTATGCTTCACCACAAATGTATAACTCTGCAAGAACTCTACCCACTTCATATGCCTCTGATTCAATTTACCTTGACTATTTAGGTACTGTAATGTCTGATGATTAGTATAAAAAACAAATTCCTTTGGCAATAAATAATGCCTCTATTTCTTTAAGGCCTGAACTATTGCATAGAACTCTTGATCATAAACAGAATACTTCTTCTTTGCATCATTCAATTTTTCACTAAAATATGCAATAGGCTTACCTTCTTGGCTTAATACAGCCCCAATAGCACTGCCACTAGCATCACAATCTACCTGGAACACTTTTCTAAAATTTGGAAGTGCCAAGATAGGCTATTCTATCACCTGCTTCTTTAGCAATTCAAAACTTCTTGCAGCTACTGCAGTCCATTTGAACTCTTTTCTATCCCCTCTTATTGTATCAGTTAGGGGTGCACATATGCCATTGAAATTCTTAATAAACTTCTTGTAAAAACTAACAAGACCATGAAATGATCTTACCTCAGTAGCAGACCTTAGAGTAGGCATTCCAAAATGGCTTTTACCTTCTTTGGATCCATTTTGAGACCTTCAGGTGATATAACAAACCCCAAATAGACTAACTCCCTTTTTGCAAAGTTACACTTCTTCAAATTAATTAATAGTTTCTCTTCCCTTAGCCTTTCAAGGACACTACGAATATGCAATAAATGTTCTTCCCAAGTCTTTCTGAAAATTAAAATATCATCCAAATAGACAATAACAAATTTTTCCAAGAACTTCTTAAGTACCTCATTCATGAGCCGCATGAAGGTGCTTGGGGCGTTCATCAATCTAAAGGGCATGACTAACCACTCATAAAGACCCTCCTTGGTCTTGAAGGCTATTTTCCACTCATCTCCTTCTCGAATCCATATTTGGTGATAACCACTCTTCAGATCTATCTTCGTGAAGTACTGAGCTCCACTCAAGCAATCCATAATATCAGCCATCCTTGGAAAAGGAAACTGGTACTTGATGGTGATCCTATTTATAGCTCGAGAATCTGTACACATCCTCCACTCTCCATCCTTCTTTGGTGCGAGTACTATAGGTACTGCACATGGACTCAGGCTCTCTCGAATCAAGCCCTTCCTCAACAGCTCTTGAACCTGTTTATTTAGCTCCTCTATTTCAATAGGAGTCATCCTGTGAGCAGCCTTGTTAGGAAAACTAGCTCCTAGAATTAGATCTATCTGATGATTGATTTGCCTTACTAGTGGAAATCCATCTGGAACATTATCAGAGATAATATCTCCAAATTCCCCTAGTAAATCTAAAACTTCAAATGGTATTTCACTACTACCTTCTTTATCTTTCCTAGGAATCAAAGCATAGCACATATGCTGATGTTTCATGACATCTAAAAACTTCCTTCCATCAATAAGACAAATCCTAGCACTGATACATACCTTTTCACCTTCCTTTTTCATGGGCTTCAATTTGTGGCGAACTCCATCCTTTGTCAGAGAGTATGTGTTTGCATGTCCATCATGTAGTGCATGTCTATCAAACTGCCATGGTCTACCCAACAATAGATGGCAAACATCCATCAAAATAATATCACAGAGAACTTCATCATGGTAACTCCCAATTTTGAATTTCACTAAACATTGTTCACTTACCAGGACCTTATGATCATCTTTTACCCAAGCAATCTGATAGGCCTGGGGATGTTTCTCCCTCTTGAGCTTCAGCTTAGAGACCATCTCTTCTGATACCAAGTTATCAGTGCTACCACCATCAATGATCACGTCACAACATTTATCCTCACACTTGTATCTAATATGGAACAAACTCCTCCATTGTCCTGGTTCAATCTCACCACTTAGTAGGATTCTTTCATTTACCAAGGTCTCTCCTCTTTCTGCATCCTCTGAATGTGATGATTGTGCATCCTCATCCACATGAGCAACCCTAGCTTGTCCCTTAGCTCTCCTATCTATCCTTCTTTGTCGTTGAGGGCATTCAAAGGCATGATGACCTTCTTCATTGCAATGGAAAAAAGTACCACAAAAGCCTCCTCTTCCTCTCTGATTTCCAAAGTCTTGATCATGGGAGCGGTTGAAACCCTCATTCCTCTGGTTCCTGCTAGTACCCACATCTTCATTTTTCTTTTGGGTTTCATTGCAGCCTCTAGATGATCTACCGCTTCCCCTTCCTCCTTGACCGCACCCTCTTTTTCTTCCTTCAAACCTTTTAATCAGCTTCTCTTCAACTCGTAGGGCAAACTGGTATGCCTCTTCAACGCTGGTCATTCTTACTAGACTTAATTCTTCTTGGATGCTAGGTCGCAACCCACTAATATAACAAGCAACCTTCTCCTTATTTGCTTCAACATGTCCTGCTCTAATCAAGAGTCGGTAAAATTCCTCTATATATTCTTGGATTGATCTTCCTGCTTGCTTTAACCCATACATCTTCTTAAACAAATCAAGCTCATAGTCCATAGGAATGAACTGCTTCTTCAATTTGTCCACCATGCGATCCCATCTTGTGATCTTCTCCTTTCCTCTTCTGTTTCTTTCCAGTTAAACCTCTTGCCACTAGATTTTTGAATGGCCTTTCACTTTGGCCTTTGCAAACTTAACCCTATCTGGGTCCCAGATATCCTCATACTCAAAGTATTCTTCTAGTTCATTGATCTAATCGATCAACTCATCTGGTTTCAAATTTCCTGAAAATACACCCACTTCAATTGTAGGTCTTTTCCCAAACTTATTAATGGCCCTAAAAATCCTTTCCTCTGCATGATTCAGAACTTTCCTGTCAAATTCCTCTTCTGGTCCCATTACTTCTTCTTCATTTTCATCCTCACTATTGTCACCTGCGACAACATTTGCTCCTCTACGGAGCTCCTCTTGCAATGCCTGTACCTGCCTCTGGAGGGCTCTAACCTCCTCAAGATTAATAGCTCTAGCCTTTCTACCATGTTCTCTTTATGGAGGCATCTTCTAACTCGAACCCACAACCACACAATCCTGGTGCAAACTGCCTCATAGTCGGCGCTCTGTCTACACACTCGGGAAAACCAGCTCTGATACCACTTGATGGGGACACAACCCAAGAACAAAATGGACACAATAGAAAAGGGAAATTGTATTAACTGAGAAAATAAGCTAGTACAAACAGTATAGAGAAAATAAACTTCAAAACATGCCCTAAGGGCTTACAATAGCATAAATTTGGAGATAATTTCTCCTTTCAGTACCTCCTCTCAAACTCCACTCCGAACTGCCTTTTACAATGCCAAAAATCTCCTTAAATAGACCCCAGAGGGTTAAGGACTAGGAATACATTCTAGAAAGTTCTGGTAGGCATCCACCGACAAAATAGAAGGTTCCAAAAGTTATGTTAGAAGTCGGTGCAAATCTAGAAGAATCCAAAAATGGTAACCAAACTTGCGGGAGGCATAACTTTTGACCGTAGCTTTGATTGGCGAACTATTTACATTTTTGAAAAGCTCTCGAAGCACTCTATAGCCCTATGGACAAGCTTCACTCATCCCCCATTTTTTGGCCCTTTTCGAGGTCATTTAATTCCCCTAACCTGACTTTGAAGCATTCTTAGGAGGTCTCCAAAACTCGAAAAACTGCAATAACTTTCAAACCATGGGGCCTTTTGACCTGATTCTTTTTCTCAAATGCTCTAAATCACATTTGCATTCATTTGGCCAATTCACTCCTTCTAGGTCACCTAAATGATGGCCAAATTGCATGCTCCTATTTTTTTGGGATTTTCTAGCACACTGATAGTTGAACTGTGAGAGTTGGAACCTTTATTTGACCCAAATGGGTATCCAAAAATGAAAACACATGAAACATAAACTAAGTCTAAGTACTTTTTTTTTGGGTGACACAGGATTTCCCTTATACCTCTGGATGCTCCTGCATCAATTCCGCTTGGAATTAAATATTATATTTAATTTTATTTAAGCACATGGCTTCTAACTTTAACCTTAACCTAACCTCACTTTCCTAACCTAACCCATCCTTCTAACCTAGGTCAATCCACTTACCCACTAATTAATCTCAGTTTCTCATCTAATCATATCCTTAATCATTTGTACAATCCTAATCAAAGGATTAGAAAAATCTAGTCACATGTGACATGTGACTCTTACACTCTTAGACATTTTTCCCCCTTTACATGTAAACCAAAGTTTCTCACACGTGTGAGAAACCTTGAGCTTGCAACCCTCTTACACATGTCATTGACCCATCACATCAAAGGTTTCTCACACATATGTGAGCATCTTTCCCCCTTTGAATGGTCAAAACCCTAATCCACATGGAATCCACTTGGCCTCCACCTCATGGACACCTCATCGATCTTGAGAGATCCTAGCCCTTCATCCTACATTGAATCGTAATCATCTCATTTTCTATAAAATAAGAACCCTCTCCTCATTTCCATAAGCAATCCTCAACCCATTGTTATGCTACAGGAATGTGAGCAACTGCATCCCACAACAATAAAATTATCAACAACTTGGTGATTTTAGGAGGGTTGCATTAGTGTTGTTTTGAATAGCTTAAATTGTTTTGTTGTTATTTCAGCACTATTTACATATTTACTTCCATGTTTTGAGGTTTGCATGAATATGTAGGAATAGGCTTTAGTTTCTTATTGTTTATTCTTTTGTTACATTTTATGAAATATAATATTTCCTTTAGAATTGTATGGAAAATAGTAGGATCATTTCTTTCTTCTTCTTTTATATATAATATGAAGCTCTGTTGATATTTTCTATGTGCATGATCCTCATGTATATCTTACTCTACATATTCCAATCTGCAATAAATATATTTATGTATCTTTTATGATTGACAAGCTACTCTGGCTACGAGACTCCAATGTTAAACTTTCCTTGATTCTTTTAACTTCAATTCCATTGTCATTTCATTCTATAAATATATCTAATATATAAATATATCTATTATAAGATATTCTAAAATTGAAGATTATTTTTATTGATGCCATATTGCAATAATTATTCTTATTAAAGTTAAGAAATTCTACCTTTAGAAAAACATTTCTAACCTTTCACTCCTTCCTACCATGTAGATTCCACCCACTAGAGACCTTATTGGGGCTACTCTACACAAAACCTGGAAAAAAAAATCGAGGTTTCTTTTTCCTTTTTCTAAATATGTGAAATAAAATGACTCTCTTTTTTTTTCAACTACTTTGTCTATATTTTTTACTCTTAACTTTTCTCTAGCTAGCTCTTTCAAGATCAATATAATACTATCAAATAATTTCCTTCTTCCATAATTTGAAAATAGGCATTTTAAATAAATAGCATTCATTCTTAATGCCATTAATATAATAATAATTATCTAGACAATGCATAATGATGACAATGACTCCATTATCTTCTTGTTGTCATTTTATCTTACATTGATGTAGAATTACCATTTATGTGCTCTTTCAACTTATACTATAGCTACCTATTTCAATAGGTTTAACTCTTTGAAGTTCATGTTGGAAACTACAAATGGAGAAGTTGTTAAGTTGTCACTGATGTCAAATATATTGGTAAGATGGAGTGTCAAACCTAATAGAGAGACATTTACTAATAGTGTAGAGTTCCATATCATTTGATTGATGAAGAAGATTTTAAAAGAAGATATCATGAGATGACCTAATGAAAGATTGAGTTGAGATATGATAAGTATCATGGAAATAAAATGGGCCAATGATAATTTAGTCCTTGATAAAATAATATGTTATTCAATTAATATAAGAATTATAAAAGATAGTTGGACGAAGCTAAGAGTTGAAACAAGTCATAAGGATAAGCTTGATTGAGTATTAGTGTTGCATGGTCAATGAAGGAGTTGAAGAAGCAGATTAAGGAACTTATATAAAACACAAGAAAAATAGTTCAAGTCAAGTGTTAGCTATTGTCAAGTAAATGTATCAAGAAACATAGTAGCAATCAAGTGTAGTAATGGTCGAGTGATCTTGTTGATTCCAAGTGAGAAAGTATAGTGTGTGTCGAGCTTCACAATGATGACTAAAATGAAGAACACATTGATTGTTGAGTGACAAAAAAAGTTGAAGTTTGAAAAAAAATGAATTTGAGGCTGACACAACTGAAATTTTGAAGTATTCAAAGTGTATGGAAGATAAGGTTTGATGACATGACATATTTAATACATGAGGGGATTTTTTTGGGTGAGCAAAAGAAAGGTTTTGATTAGAAGTTTCTAGAAGAAGAAGGAGAACAAAAAGATGGAAGGATTTGGTGAATCTGACCTAACCTAAGATCAATGGTGATGTTTAAGTGGAAAAATATTGAAATTACCTATTTAAGGAAGCATAAGAGATGTTTTATAAGGTTATTTCCTTGTTGATTGGTGATCTTAAGGAGAATTTGTGAAGATTAGAATAGCAAACGTGAAGTGTGAAAATTTTATAAAGAGTGATTTCTTGAGGAGATTCCAAGAAGATCTATGATGGAGATGTAATGGATGCTAGTCAATGAACCAATAGATGAGATAATGGAGATCTGAATTTATAAAGTGAGTTGTACTCTACCGATCAAATCTACTATTACATTCTAACCATTGCATTAGTCAAAATCCTTTAATCAAGTTTGACCTAAAAATCATTTTGTAAACCCTTTAATCAAAATGAAATTCTAACATGGAATGTTCCAAAGTCCTCTAACAAGGTCACTCCTAATAGGCTTATTAAAATCCTTTAGGAAGGTCGCATTTAATAGTGTATTGTATAACCTTTAACAAGGTTGGCTCTTAATCAAGCTCACTTCTAAAAAGTGAAAAATTGGTAGCATGTTATTTGGTGGTTTTTCCCAAATTGGGTTTCCACATTAAATCTTGGTGTCAAAGTGTTATTTTCATGTGTGGATGTTATTATTTTTCATGCTATATTTTGCATTAGTTTATTTATTGGTAGTCAACACATATAGGGATAGAGAATTAAGTAATTGCATGAAATTTTAAATTGTTGATGATATGCTATATAGACTGAGTGGGTATTTGAGATTCATTAATCTATTTGAAGTGATTGAAAGTTGAATTGGTACATCTGGACCTAAGGATAACTTATTTACACCCCACTAGTTATTCTAAATTATTATAAAAGTTCATTGTTTCCTTTTTCTTCAAATTTAATGCAACATTTGTGTATCTATAATTTATCATTGTTTATGTACATTGGGAACCTTATGGAGATATAATGAATCTATATTTTAAGTTATAATTTCACTTAATTTTCTAGGCATGAACACTTTATTTCCTTGCAACCTTTATATCCCCTTGTCTATGATAAATGATAGAGAAACAACTCTACATGTAAATCCTTATATTGAACTCATGTTGCTACTATTTGTATTTCTATTCAATATTTTCTTTCTTTTAATGTGTGACATTGATTTACTTCTCATAGTGTCACTTGTGAAGTACATTCCAGATCTATACTTTTCATAGATAGCATGTTATAATAATTGATGGAATTATTTCTAACATTAAGGTTTCCTTCTCTTGAAATTTTTGCAATGTTGAAAGTAGTCATACCATAAGCTCTTAGTCAGAGAAGAGTGACTTAAAATCATCTAAAAAACAAAGCTTTACTCATCTTTAAACATGATGACCTCTTCCTATTAAACTTTATTGAACTTGCATGTCTAAAATCTAAAAATTCCTCCTAAATTGAAGATTGCAACTTGTATGGCCAAAAGGTTTCACAATGAAAGTTGTGTCCCTTCAAAAACCTCTCATCCATTATGTGTTGTGAACCACTTCTTGATTCAACTAAGAGATTTCATACCTGACATTTATGTATGTCCCTTCAACAATTTGCCTATTGTCTTTATTTTTCACCCCTTCCTAATTTAACTAGAAGGTTTGTGCTTGTAGTTTAGGCAAGCCCATTCTATGATCTCCTTAGTGTCTTCAATATTCAATTACTTTGACTCAACCAAAAGGTCCCATTCTTTAATGAATGTATGTCCCCTTCAATAGTTTCTCCAAAAAAATTGGTTTTCATACTTGTATCTTCACATGAAATAAACTTATTAGTATGAAACTAGCTTTTCTTTCTCCTTCTCTTTTCTTTTTGCATATGGTTGATGTACATTATTTTTTTTTATTATAAAGAATAGATAATATGGATTTTTAAATCTTTTTTTCCCAAGATCAATCATTTCATGTGACTGACATCATTTCTTCTTCTTTTCAAGTGTGGCAGCAAGGATATAGGAACCCAGGGACTCAATCAAGTTTAGCATGGTTGCCTCCATAACAAGCAATGACATAACCATTGATCTCTTTCAAATAAAATTGTTGATGCTAAATGATTAGTGTTTAATCCTAATATGTATTTTTGAACCTTATTGAGAATGTACTCAAAGGATTTCAAAGTTTAAACAAAAATTATTTATTTTCAAATAGTTACCACAAGTTGTGTGGATTAATAGTGTATACGTTTCTTTAACAAAACAAAATGTATTTTTTATGTGTATCCTTTTCTGATTTTTCTATCAACTTTATACCTTAGGAATACTTTTAAACATTTTCAAAACCTTTTAATGATTCAATTCAGCATGCAACAATGTCATTTCTTAATCTATTAGGCATAATTGACAATAATTATGTAATCAACTAACCTTATTTTCACATAGGCACTAAGATTAAGAAAACTTAGGAAAATTTTCATATGTACTAAAAATAATTAACATTTTATGTGACCTCTTAGGGGTGTTTTCATGCCAAATAAAAATAGACCAACTATACCTTATGTATATCCATTGGGCATAGAGTCTTCTTTAGCATTAGAGAACTGAACCTTCTCAAACTTTTTAAAAACTATCAAAATAGATATATGAAATACTCTTGGTAAAAAAAACACACCATACCATACAAAATCAAATTGAAATCTAAAAATTGAGAAAACTATCAAATCTATAATTCGTGATGAAATCTTGCATCTGTCCATCATGATTATCATGATGTAGATGTTACATTTAGGATTTTTGTTCCTCTATTTTTATGTCATGAGATGCATCATCTATGTGATGATGACGATGATTGGGAGATATTGGTTTTGACCATTGCTTGCATATTTATGTGTTTTGAAAAAACCTATTGAAAAAAAAAAAACTCACTCAAAAGTTGAAAACTATTTTCTGCAATCTACCATAAGAATATCTATTTTTTTATCTTCAAAGTTTTTTGTATGAGTGGTATGCTAGGATTGAGTATAAACTCTATTTTTAATTTATGTTATGATGAATATCACTCTTCTATAACTTTGAAGGGAAGCATGTACATCTTTTTGCGATAGTGTGCAGGAACATATATCAAAACACTTATTGAAATCTAAGAAAAATAACTAATTTTGGAAGGAGAGCTTGAATTAACCTTTATGTTTGTAATATTCACAATTGATTAGAATTGTTGATTGATATACGGTAGCAAAAAGTATTCCATGCTTCACCTGAATGAATGGATTCTAACCAATAATAAGTTGTACTGGAAATTTTGTTCAATATTCTTACTTTCAAATAGTTGAGGACTGAAAGTTATGTTATTTTGTCAAACTTCCATAAAATTACAGATTTATGTATAGTTAAGAGTATCAGAACTTGTTCCATGCTCTCTATTATGCGTAATTCTAATTTTTTTGTAGTCTATCATTAATGCAATGTAGCTTCCAATAATAACTACTAATTACTAACACACACAAAATTGAACCTAAACATTTTGAATCAACACTTATTGAAATCTAAAAACTTATCAAGACTCTAAACTAATGTGCAACTGCACTTATTTGTAAATCTGAAAAATACCTCAAAAGCAATGTTTGAGGTGAATCCCACTGACTAGGACTTCCAACTCCTCTCCTTCAATTGCAAAAAAATGGAAAGTATTGTGTGGTTTACTAGCTAGTATGATATATGGACCAGCCAACATGACATCAAACTTTGTATGCTTTCTAGGCCTACTTTTCAATTCATCCTATTTCAATGCAATGCTCCTAGCTAGAAATTCTTGGGACATTCTTTCTTACTAAATGTTCTCTTCATTTTACCTTGATGAAGCTCAATGTTTTGCAAGTCATCTTTCCTTTTCTCTTATAATTAATTGAGTTGAGCCAACCTTACTATCATAGGTTATTCATCAATCATATCTAATTGATGCGTAAAATCAAGTGCTAGAAACTAGTTGAAATAGGTAATCTAGCTTCCTTACCATAAACCAATGTGTAAGGAGATATACTAGTTGATCTTTTAGTAGTTATTCTATCAGCCCATAATATTGATTTCAACTTTTGATGCCAAGAACATTGATTCTTTTCTAAGGTTTTCTTTATAATGTGAATCAAGTTCTTATTTGTGGATTGATCAACTTGTCCATTACCTTGTGGGTAATAATTTGATGAAGTATTCAAAAACACACCTTTCTTAAAAACCCATTCCACAATTTTTTTTTCCTATAAATAAAAGTTCATTATCTAAAATAATTGAATCTAGTATGTCAAATCTGCAAACTAAATCATCATAAAAATTTAAAATAGCAGTCTCATTTGCATCTTTGAGAGAAACTGCTTCAATCCACTTCATTGAATAATCAGTTGTTATCAATACCCACATATGACCTACACTTGAAGGTGGGTTAATGATGCCAATAAAGTCTAGATCCCATTTCATAAATGGTTGGTCCACTTGAATAGGTTGCAATGGTACCATTGCTAACTTCTCTTTACCAACAAAAAATTAAACATTATATACATTTCTTTACCTAAGAATGTGCATCCTTAAACACACTTGGCCAATAAAAGCCTTCATTCATCACTGTGAGAGTTGTAACTCTTGGTGAGAAGTGGTTGTTGAGAATGTTAGCCTCATAGTAAATTGAAGCAAACTCTATAAGTAAGTAATGTACATGTTAATATACTTGATTGATGATAAATCTGATTATGAAGGTTTGATTGAATATATATATATATATAACCATAAACCTTTATTTATATATTTATTCAAATGTTGATAAGTTAATATTGTGTATCGGTTCTTAATCTAAATATTGATTACATGTATCGATTTTGTTTCACCACTGATAGAAATATATGAAATGTTGTTTATACTATCTAAGGCACATTACTTGAAATGATATGTGTTGAGGCATGACCACATAGGTTCATTCCTCTACATGACCATGTATCAATGCATGTGTGTGTGTGTGTGTGCGGGCGTGCTCTCATTTACAATCTACATAAATATATCAATCACAAACGGAAATATAGATCTCAATTGGTAATTTCAGAACTACACATATTTGTATTAACTTAAATCTTCATTACTATAATTGAATGAAGGTCTACACACATCAAACAGATTTATTATCATTGGCACCAAGGGTTAGATATAAAAGATATAAGTAAACTCATATAAGAATTCAAAAATAGAGTTGAATAGTGTGCAAGATATTTACATTATTTGAAAAGATGATTTAGTTAGTCTCCACCAATAACAATCATTATAATCTACATGTAGTTAGAGCCTAGTTGGCAGAGAGATTGCTAAAACATCATGGTAAACAATGTTAGAGTCGAGGATAGGCTTGAAGGAGCAACAAGTTTCTTCTCATGGAAAATTTGAATTACAATAGTTCTTGAAGAATTGGAATAAGAATCATTCATTGAGGCAAACATTTCAATAGCTAAATATGAGGAAGAAAAAGCCACTTGGAAAAGGTGGAATAATAAAGCCAAGAAAATCATTCTTGATTTAGTCAAAGACCATATTCTGCCTTCCATATCAAATCTCAAGAAAGCATTTGAAGTATTTAAATAATTGAGATACATTTGAGATCAACAACTCAAGTAGATTGCTTACACTAAAAAATCAACTTATGAATATAAAAATGAATAAAGGAGAATCAATCTCATCCTACTTTTGAAGAATCTCTAAAATAAAGAATCAACTATCCTCTATTGGAAACAAAGTAGAAGATCAATAATTATCAATAATAGCACTTAGAGGACTACCTATATCTTTGGAAGCATACATCCATGTCATTAGTAGACCTTCAATACCATTTTTTTATCAACTTAAAAATGATTTCACCTTAGAAGGATCAACATTAATTTTTAGAGGGATTTTTTCAAATCAAGAGGGAGAAAATCAAGCTCTTTTCTTAGACTCTAATAACAGAGGGAAGAAGAGAAAATTTAAACATAAGGGGAAGAAAAATGATCAATAAAAAAGGAAACAATAGAAAAGACCTCTCCAAAGTTCAATGTTACAAGTGTGAGAAATTAAGACATACCTTTAGACTTTGTCCAGAAAGGGAAAAATTCTAGCCTCATTAGTCAAAAAAAAAGGGAAGAAAATTAATTATTCTACTCAATACTATCAAGTGAGATGAAATCCAATGACAATGTGTTGATAATAGACAATGGTGCATCTTGTCACATAACAATATTTGGAGATAAGTTTGAAACTTTTGGAAGTTATACTACTAAAGAAGATAACATTAGAGATAACTCCATGTATTCAATAAAGGGAATTGGGACCTATTCTATATAACTAAGAACTAGGATTACTCTAAAATTGAAAGATGTTATTTTCATACCTAGCATAAAAAGGAATCTAGTATCCATCTCTGGACTTGTTGTTTAAGGGTATCAAGTCACCTTTAATGAAGACTAATGGCCTAAAAACTCTAACCTCAAGAATGCTATCACCATAGGGTCTAGAGATAGAACTCTGTATAAACTATGTAACATCCAAAAGAAACCCCTAAATCATGAATTAAAAAATCCTAATGAAATATGGCATAGAAGGCTTGCACATGTTGGATTCTATGCACTACCAAATTTAGGAAAAAACACCACTAGAACATGTAACTTAAATTCAAACCATATAGGAATTTATAAATGATGTGCTCTAGGAAATAATATAAAAACACCTTTTCCTCCTAGTGAACACAAGTCTAAATGAGTTCTAGAACTAGTCCACACTGATTTATGTGGACCTATGCCAACACTTTCTCTAGGATAATTCTCATACTACATAATCTTTCTTGTTGATTTATTTTAGGAAAACCTAGATTTATTTTCTAAAGGTCAAAGAATCAAATGAGGTCCTATTGAAATTTAAAGATTTCAAAGCAATTGTGGAAAATCAAACGTCAAAAAGAATAAAAACTCTAAGATCTAATGATGGGAGTGAATATAGTTCTAAAAATTTCAAATAATTTTGCACCTCTATTGGGAGTAAGAGGGAGTATATTGTACCTTATAATTCTCAATAGAATGGGGTGGTAGAAAGAAAAAATAGAATCATTTGAAGTGGAAAAAGCCATGCTACATGATCAAAACTTACACTTTTCATTCTGGGGTAAGGCCACTAATACTATTACATATATTCAAAATAAATGTTGACACTCAATCCTAGATAACATAACCCTTGAAGAAGGCTTTACAGGAATTAAACCTGACCTAAGTCATCTCAAAATATTTGGTTTCCTCATTTACATTCACATACTTAAAGAAAAGAGAACCAAGTTAGAACCATTTGGGAAGAAAGGAATTTTTTTTAGCACAATGAATACACCAAAGGGTATAGAGTTTATATACCTAGGAAGAGATCAACTGAAATCAGCAAAGATGTCAAATTTGAAGAAAACATTGAATTAAAACTATCCACTATTATAAAAGATGAGCCCATCATAGAATTAGATGAAAATCTAAAAACTAAAAATCAGAGGGAAAACATATTAGAAGAGAATGAACTATTACCAAACACACAAAATAGAGACATCTCTAATATTAGGAAAAGGTCATTATGGGAAAGGAAAATGATTCAATAAAATGATGTTAAACTAGATGAAATCTCATAGAATTAGATGAAAATCTAAAAACTAAAAATTAGAGGGAAAACATATTAGAAGAGAATGAACTATTACCAAACACACAAAATAGAGACATCTGTAATATTAGGAAAACGCCATTATGGGAAAGGAAAATGATTCAATAAAATGATGTTAAACTAGATGAAATCTCTAGAGAGTAAGAAAGCCATAAATAAATCTTGTTACACTACACTAGTAACTGAGCTTACAAAATCTAAACCACCAATTTTTGAAGAAGCCTTATCTTGTCAACCATGGAAAGATGTTATGTTCGAAGAATATTAATACATATTTAAAAATTATGTTTGGGATATTGTACCTAGACCAAAAGATAAATCAATTATTTCATCAAAATGGTTATGCAAAATCAAGTATGCTTCATATGGTAGTATTGAAAAACATAAAGAAATATTTGTTGGTCGAGGTTTCTCTCAAAAGGTATGTATTGATGATCAGGAAACATTTTCTCTAGTTGCTCGATACACTTCAGTAAGGAAAATTATTGCAATTTCAACATACAAATGATAGAAGATACATCAAATGGATGCCAAGACTACATTTTTGAATGGTGTCATTAATGAATAATTATATATCAAATAACCTAAAGGTTTTGTAATAGAAGACAAGAACCTATAGGAATATAAACTAAAGAAATCTCTTTATGGACTCAAACATGCACCAGGAGCTTGGTATGAAAGGATAGATAGCTACCTCTCCAAACTAGGATACTCAAAAAATGAAGTTGATCCTAACATATATTTCAAAATAACTAATGATGACATGTTAATACTTGTTTTATTAGTTGATGACTTATTAATAATAGGTGAAGATCATTTAATTGAAAGATGAAAACAAGATCTTATAGCTAAATTTGAAATTAAGGATTTGGGCCTACTACACTATGTTTTGGGTCTAGAAGTATGTCAAAAGAAAGACCATATTTTCTAAATCAATAAAGTACACCCATGACATATTAACTAGATTTGGTATGATGAACTACAAACCTCTAGCAACTCCGATGGAAATAAATCTACACAAACTAAAAGAAGTAGTTGTGAGTTTAGAATCCATTGACCCCAAACTCTAAAGATAGATCATTAGATTACTTATCTATTTATTAAACACTAGGCCTAATATCTTCTATGCCACAATTTTTTTATTCATTTCATGTGTGAACCAAAGAAGATTCATTTGATGGCTACTAAACACATCTTGAGATATCTATGTGGTACTATTGGACTTGGTTTGAAGTATAAAATTGTTGATATTAAACTTGAAGGTTATACTTATTCTAATTGGGTTGGTTGTTCCATAAACCACAAGAGTACTATAGGATGTTGACTTAGTCTTGGTCCATCAGCAATGATAGATTGGTTTAGTAGAAAACAACCAACAGTTGCATTGTGTTCCATTGAAGATGAATATATGGCAGCCTCCATGAGAGCTCACGAAGTAGTATGACTAAGAAAACTATTATTTGGACTTTTTGGAAAGCAACTAGGTCCTATAGTGATACATTGTGATAACCAAATCTACACCAAACTTCCTACTAATCCTATCTTCCATAATCAATGAAAGCACATCAAGACTCCATACCATTACATATGAGACATGGTTGATAGAAATGTCATCAAACTAATTTATATTAGCACTAATGAGCAAAATGTTGACATTTTCACCAAGCCTCTTGCAAGGTTGAAAATAGAGTACTTTAGAGGTAAACTTGGCATGATAGATTTGTAAATACATTTTTAATTTAATATATTCATGAATAATTGAAAAATAGATTGTTTTCAAATTTGTGTTATGAAAGGTGACAATCTTTCAGATGTGTGAGGTCACTATTGTAAGGTGACAACCATATCAATAGTTGATCTATTTCCTAATATCAAAAATGTGTTGGAGAAAGTGTTAGCATGCTTCCTCGAGCCAAATTTTGTTGGACACCTTGATAACCAATTCATCATGGTTTTTTGGGATGGATTTTTCCAGATGCCATGAAATTATATTTTTATGCTTCTTTGGGCTAGATCTTTCCAAACACCATAACATAGATCTTTCATAGACCACACTTAAGTCAATATTTAATCTTGTATTATATATGATTCAATTCCCTCCTTACTAAAGAGGGAGTGTTGAGAATGTTAGCCTCATAGTAAATTGAAGAAAACTCTATAAGTAAATAATGTATGTAAATATACTTGACTAATGATAAATTTGATTACGAAGGCCTGATTGAATATATATAATCATAAACCACTATTTACATATTTATTCAAATGCTAAATGTTGATCATATAACAATAGATATTAGTGGTAATCAGAATATCAATCATTTAATATTATGTATCAGTTCTCAATCTAAATACTAATTACATGTATCAATTTTGTTTCACCACTGATAGAAATATATGAAACATTGTTTATACTATCTTGGGCACATTTCTTGAAATGATATGTGTTGAGGCATGACCACGTAGTGTCATGAACCTATGTGGAATGAGCCACACAAGGCCATGCCCCTACATGACCATGTCTCAATGCATATGTGTGTGTGTCTATGTGCATGCTCATTTACAAACAACAAAAATACATCAATTAAAAATGAATATATAGATCTTAGTTGGTAAATTTAAAACTATACATATTCATATTAAATTAAATCTTCCTCAGTATAATTGAAGGAAGGTTTGGACATGTCAAACAAATTTATTATCATTAGTACCAAGGGTTATATAAAAGATATAAGTAAACTCGTATAAGAATTTAGAAATAGAGTTGAATAGTGTGCAAGATATTTACATCTTTTGGAAACACAATTTAATTAGTCTCCACTAATAATGATCATTATAATCTATAGTGGCCTCTAGTTGGCCCTTCATGAAACTAGTGTAAGATATGCTCAATCTAATCTAGTTTAATACATCTCAACAAAACACCTTGCATAGCCTTCTTAAATAAAACATTGTTCATTAAAAAATAACGAATAGCCTACAATCTATAATACCTTCATTTTAACCTTTCCAAACCTTTAGGTTAGTGTCATGTTTGCAATAAAATGATCATATCATCCAACTAATCATTTTGAATATTAAGAACAATATGGTGTTCATCATCAAATAAAGCTAAAACAACATCAACATCATCATTTAAATCATTATTTTCTATTTCTAGCAAGTTGTTCACACAAACCTTTACCTCTTACCAGCTTAGTAACCTTGATTTCAATATTATACTTCATATCCTTAGTGATCCAAATTGCTCTTTTGGTATTTGACTCCTTATTGAACAAGAAATCCTTAACAAAAGGATACACAACTATTAATTTAATCTTATTGTTTAAAAGCATGTGCCTAAACTTTTTAAGATTTCGTATAATAGTAAGGACATACTTTTCCACAAATGTATAATGTAGTTCATAATCTTTAAGTCCTTGACCGGAAAATGCTAATGGTTATTCAAAACCTTCATCATTCTATTGTACTAACATGGTAGTAATACTATTAATATTTCTATAAGCACACAAAATAATATCTTTTTAAAAATTAGGATTTAATAATGTGGGAGCAATAGCTAATGCTTCTTTATCAACTCAAAAATATGTTTTATTTCTTTTGTCTAGTTGAAAACCATGTTTTTCCTATGTATATTTGTTAATAGCACTAATAATTTTGTAATATTTGGAATAAATCTACTTAAAAGTTAATCCTACCCAAGAAACTTTGAAGTCCTTTCTTATGAGTTGGACAAGGTAGGGCAAGAATGGCACTTACTCTTTTAGGTTCAATGTTAATAGCTTCTTTAGAAATAATGAATCCTAGTAACTTACCCTCATAAATAGAAAACGCAATTTTCTTTGGATTTAAAGAAATACCATATTCCCTACATCTTTGAAATATAACTCTTAAGTGTTGAAAATAATTTGTTGTGTTCTTTGAAAAAATAGTGATATCATCAAGATAAACAAGTATAAACCTATACATCAAGTTTGAGAAAGTCTTATCCATATCTTTATAAAAATTTGCACCCACATTTGATAAACCAAATGGCTTTGATATGGCATTGTTCCCCATTTGGTGGTAAATGTTGTTTTAAATTTGTCTTCCTCTTTTACCAAAATCTGGTTATAACAAGAGAACCATCAAGTAATGAAAATCATTTGAAACTTGAAACTTGTAAAATCTACTCCATTGAAGTCAAAGGATGTATGTCCATCAATGAAGCTTAATTTAAATCATAGACATCAACACACAATCTGATTTATCCATTCTTTTTCCTAACTCAAACCAAGTTTGATACCCAAGAAGTATGTTTAATTGGAAATATTATGTTGGTCTCAATGAGTTTGTTCACTTATTTGAACATGAGAGGCTCTAACTTAGGATTTACTGGCCTCTATTTTTGTCTAATTGGTGTTGCACTAGGTTCCAACTCAATAGTGTGCTGAGAAATTTTTTCCAAGCAATAATATCATGGAATTCATTGCATAAATTAACAAAAATATAATGCTCTTAAGGAATACACACCTTTCCAAGTTTCAATATTTTATCTTTTGCTATTTCAATCTCTTCATAATGTCTTTCTCTGAAATGCAAGTCAAATTTAAATCCTTTTTTAACCAATCATTCATCCTAAAAATGGATTAAAACGTAACTAAACCTATGGGAAGCTTTTTTTTCCTTAATTGAATGATCTTTCACATGAAATATCTTTGATATCAGCAAATAAACTCTCATTTAAACATTCATATTTTATTAATGTAACTATTCACATCAACTTAATATAAGGTAAACTTGTAATAGGGGTGACACCTACAAAATCTTCACTACTATAGCAATAAAGTTGTGCATGTTAAGGCTATAATGTTTTGATCACATTTGATGATCTACCTTATGATTTGATTACATAAGCCTATTAAAGATACTATGTTAAGATATTTAATCCATAAAACACTTGTTATAATGTTTAGTACCTAATCCTTCAGTTAGCACTTCAATGCTTGATAACAAAATCTCCTCTATGCAATATAATATCACCTTACTTGATAGATCTTCTCTATCTCTACTCAAAACTCTTCACTGCACTACTTGGTCTCTATTACCTTAACACTTTGATTCACCTCTACTCAAAATTTTCATGCAACCAAAATCACCAATTCATACACTCCCATGAGCTCATATTTACAAACTAGGTCATAAACCCTCCTTCAATAGATGTTTGGGTGAACCTTCTAAATCCAAATCAATGATCTAGAATCAATCTTTTTGCCACTTATTCCTTGAATTTGTATAATTGGTGGATTTCCTCTCATATGAATTAAAGATCTTCCTTTGAATGTGTAATCACCTCCTTGATTACCTCTTTGATCTTCAAAACATGCTTCTAGCTCAATAAAATTAATTAACATAAGATTTTGTGACATTTCAAATAAATATGTTAAATTGTGTTACTTGTCACTTAAATCACACTCACGCTTGACATAAAAAATTTCTTCATGTTTTCCCTCAGCCTTAACTTTAGTTTTCATGAACTAAATGACTTAGCCTCTATATCACTAAGTGTTAACTATTATCCTTGACAAACTTGGCAATCATTAGAATGCTCAACGACCATTACTCACTCACTTGTAACTACCACTTGTCACATGACTTGGAATATTTACAAGTCTACACTCCTTAGCTATATTAGTGTAAATAATTATTATTTTCAATTTACTTAATTTTACTTAGGTTAAATGCATTATTTTATTATTTATTAGGTTAGACACCTAGGAGTATGCATACTCATATGAGTTGTCATGTTGACAACACAAGAGTTAGCAACTCTATTTTAGCACATGGTGTCTGCAACATTGGAGTTTGCATAATCAACTAAATTTTCATGTAGGAAACATAGTTATTTGCACTCTAATTAAGAGCATGGTGTGATGCAAGGATGGATAGGTAAAACTAGGGCCAATGGCACACCTAGCTCTCTGAACCACCCTGCAAGAGTCAACATAGTAGAAATCTAACAAATAGAATCAACAACCAAATGAGGGATAGAAAAAAGTTTCATTGATTCTTCAAATATTCAACATACATGCCTAGCTTTAAGGCCTTCTAGGTTATGGTCAGATACAAAATACATTCATATTCAAAGATCTAGTAGCAAATTCACACTTTCCAGTTCTGCTCTCTAATCCCTCTTAAAACTCCTAAAACTACTCTAGTTCTAAGCCTAAACACTCTATTTATACTAGTCAAAATGGCTTAAAAATCATTCTAAAATCATAGAGAAGCCACAAGTTGGCTCTTAGCAAATATTAAATGAAAATTAACCTAACATTAAATTCTTGAAGAACCACAAGTCAACCTACATCAACAATTAAATGCCCATAATTCGATGTTCGAGAAAAATCATCATATCTCCTACCTTTGATTGAATTAGAACTCATGATTTTAATTTTGGGTATATATTTAGGTCCTCTACAACCCCTTAAACATGCAAAGGCCAATTCATTAATAAAAAGTGTGCATCCAACCTGAAAGTCAAGCACAAAAATTGTCACGCAAAATTGTTAGAAATTGATACTTTGGGAGAATTGCCATGTCTCCCAACTTATAAGGAGTTAGAAATTTTTCTCTAGATCATAGATATTAATCTAGGATAAATTTAATCCTTGAATTTTTCAGCCTTTCATTCATTATGGAAAACTAGTTACAATATCTGCAACAGGTACCCAAAAACCAGAAAATACAGTTTCAGCAATAAGATAAGAACTGAAAACATGCAAGATAGAAGTGCAACCCAGGATGCTCCTACATCATGGTGTCTACAAAATAATTTTATGTGACACACCTATTTAGGCTTATCCTCTAATCATCACACTAAGTTATGTGCTTAATGGAGGATAATCCACTATTAGTGGACATGTGCATAGTTGTGAGGCTTATCATTTTGCTAACTCCTAGTCATTCTAGATATATAGGCACTTCTAGTGTACTTGTACATCAATTATTGAATGCTATAATATCCAAAGATTCAAAGATTAATTCATTTTCATATTTTTATTCTAATCATACTTTATTAGTCTATTTTGTGCTAGTGCTTGAGCTTCTTGACCTTGGGTGATTTTTCCCTAAGGAAAATTCTAACATGGTATTAGAGCTATACCAAATTATTACATGGTATAAGAGACAAAGGAGCATCATTTCATAGCCATTGAAGACCATTCTTTCTTGACCTCTTGGAGGGCCACCGATTTAGATCCAATGAATCTGTATTCAATGGGAGCATCTAGAGCCAAAGCAGACCTCACCATTGGGTCTAGAGCATCGATTTAGTGAAATTTAACTATAAATTTGCCTACCTAGGTCATAGTCAAAATTGAGGCAAAATTTGTTTTACAAACCAGCACCCAAAGGCCCAATTTGTGGAATTTGGTATAATCATTTTAGATCTATGCATTTAATTTTTAGATTTTCAAATCTACATTTTTCATTTGCTTCTCTGCATTTGTTCTTTTTAGATTTGTAGTTTATTTCAAAAATTCTGCAAAAAAATTGACCTTTTAGGCTAGCAGGAAAGATTTTTTGTAGGACAAGATTGGAGCTCACTGGTTCAAATCAGATATTGACATCATATTTAGAAGGTCAAAATACACCCTAAATGACTTTTGTTTTATCAAAATCAGACATCTGAGGTGAAATCTAGAGTTGTTTTATTTTTGGAGGTACGGCAGCGGCGATTCAAGAAAAATAATTATAGAGGTGATTTTCAAATAGCAATTTCTCCCTCATATGGAATCCTTTTTTAAAGCAATTTTTTTTTTTGTTTTGGGGTAGAATTTCGTGATCTACACATTGGTGTAGGATGTTTGAGATCTCTATTCTTGAATTTTTTTGCAAATCACAAATTCCAATTTTTGCAACTTCAAATGCTTAGTACGGGCTCATTTGGACACATTTTCAGCTTCTATTTTTTTGAAAGTGAATAATTTTTCATCTACTTTCTCCACAATTGGATTATAGGCTTATGTGGATAGTATTACCACTTTTAGAAATAGGTCCTTTCTTTGCATTGTATTGCTACAAAATTGTTTTATTTCTAAGCTACATTGTAAAGTTCCAGATTTGAACTACAAGAGGAGGTTGTAAGCAACAAAATTAGAAGAGCACTAAGGCCAAAATTGGAAAGTGGCTATTGTAATTGCACTAAGTATAAAGTTTCAAAATCTTTCATTTTGGGGGAGTTTCTTAATTGAGTGTAAAAGGGGGGTGCATACATTTATTGATCTCATGGAGTTTTGTTTCACATGTTAGTTTGGTATAAGACTAAGGTTGACAAAGAGGAACTATCAGAAATGGAGTGCCTGATAATTGATCATTTACGAGAGTATAAGGAAGTATTTCCTTATCTATGTTCTAAAGAACTACCCTCTTACACTAATCATACACCTTTTAACATAATTGGGTTAGTCATTTTTTTTAGTATTAATGTTGAATACTTTGTTGTCATTGGAAAGCTCACTGAACCTTATGACATTTGGATGCCTCTTTGGAAAGCATATGGAGATCCTATAATTCCTCTATTTCTAGAGGGAATTCTACCTTTAGTCACTCCAATTATGGTGCCTACAACTCTAGTTGAGATCCTACCTCTTGATGCTCCTATGGCTTCTACTATTCTAGTTCCAGCCACAGATGATCCTGATTCAGTGCAACAAGAAACACCATGTCTTCCTATTTTGCTTGATGGGATAACTTCCTTCTAGACATTGTAGTGTTATTTGTGGAGTCTTACATTGAAGATGTGGAGACATCACTAATGACATCCATCTTCTCTTTGTTGACAAGACTTCTTCTTCATTTGTTGTGAGGGAACACTTTGACCCTCAACCACTTGAGCTTTCTTTCAAGAATGACATGATTGTGGATACTTCTTTACAATAGATGGAGAAGGACTCCTTTACTTTAGAGGAGACATATTAGTCTTTGGAAATTGTATTCTAGTTTCCTCAGACATCATATCTTCTAAGGATTCTTCCTACCAATTGGGGAGTATTCTCTATTACACCTATGGCACCATTTCTTCCTACAAGGAGGAACATCATTTAGCTTTCATGGTGCAGCTTTTTTAGTCATCAAGGAGCTTCTATAATGGGTGTACATACATCATTGAAGGGAGGTTACATTTATTTTCTTCCTTTATCTTCCTATCAAGATGCTTCATTATCTTTGGAGGTTGATTCACTTTCATACATAGACATGTTACCTTTTTTTCCACCTTCTATTGGGCATCCACCAGATTGGTTCATGGCATCTACATTCATCAAGGACTTGTCAAGATATGAGAAAACTTTAGAGGAAAGATCCACAACATACTACATATGGATCCCTCTTCTATCTTTGTATCCATAGTGAGAAGCATACTTGCACCTATACTTGGTGTATCTTCTTCCTAAAGGGAGAAATGTTGTTTGCAAGCATTGGATTTTCTTTTGTCTTCAAGCACTCATCATCTCAAGATACTTCACTAGGGGTGGATTTCATGGAGGGATTCTCTATTGTATATGCATGATGTATGTCATAATAGGGGGCTCTTGATTACTCCATCCATACATGCATTTTCTATATTGTACATATCTCTCTTTTTGAGGGAGGGTTTTTCCCATGAGGTTTTCCCTCTTTCTCCATTTTCAGAGAGATTTCATTTCATTGTATGTACAACATTTCATTTGTACTTGGGTATCTAACATGGCCTCATAGCTGGGACCCATTATACATTTCATCATAGCTTTTGTGAGCTTAAGTGCATTCCCCTAACTTGCACTTATGGGGGGGTGTTAGTGTAGATAATTATTATTTATACTTTAACTAAGTTTACTTAGGATAAATGCATTATTTTATTATTTATTAGGTTAGACACCTTGGATTATGCATACTCATATGAGTTGTCATGTTGACAACACAAGAGTTAGCAACTCTATTATAGCACATGGTGTCTACAACACTGGATTTTGAATAATCAATTGAGTTTTCATGTAGGCAACACAGTTTTCACACTCTAATTAAGCACATGGTGTCTACAACATAATTTTACATGACACACCTATGTAGGCTTATCCTCTCATCATCACACTAACTCCTATAATCAATGGAGGATAATCCACTCTTCGAGTGGACATGTGCTTAGTTGTGAGGCTTATCATTTTGCTAACTCCTATTCATTCTAGAGGCCTTTATATACAAGATCTTTTAGTCTACTTGTACATCAATTATTGAATTTTTTGATATCCAAAGATTTAGACATTAGTTCATTTTCATATTGTTATTCTGATCATACTTTATTGGTCTATTTTGTGCTAGTGCTTGAGCTTCTTGATCTTGGGTGATTTTTCCCTAAGGAAAATTCTTACATGGTATCAAAGCTATACCAAATTCTTACAAGCTTGACCTATATAGGATGAATCAGTCAAAGTGATGACTAAATGATCCAAATGACTATGTGTTTAACATTAATGGACAACATGACTTAGGGATCAATAATCTCCCCCTTTGACATTAGTGGAAAAAATACTTTATCATGATTAAAAATTGTTCATGACAAAACTAAAACACAAGTTCTCCCCCTTAGAATATATTCCATACCTTAACTTGATATACACTGTACATTTCTAACTCTACACTCAGTATATACATTTTCAAAACTACAAAACTTCAAAAATTTAAAATTTTCAAACTCCCAATCTATCACCCTTTATTACCTTCATATATCCCTATTGTTTTTTCACTTGTGGTTGTTGGGGTGGGGATGTCAAACCAAACTTATCCAAAAATTGTTTGTGAATTTACAAAATGTTGCTCAAAGTATTATCCCAATTAGTCATCATGGATTCAATAGCCTAAGTTTGTTGCTCCATTTTTACTCCAAGATCCACTAAACTATTAATAAATGACAAATTTGGATCAATGTGGACTAACTGCTTTGCATTCCTCAAATGCAACTGGACAACCACAAGGTGAGGTGTCATCATGGCTTGTATAGAGACCAATTTTTCTTTAATCCTACTATACTTGGTAATTAATTATGTAAGTCTTTCTTGTTGAAAATTTATCTTAGATAAGTGTACAACACTAGAACTAGAATCTATGGTTAGTGCATTTGTACTATACTACAAGTTAGCTTCTAATTGATCCATCCTCTCTATCTAATGTCCTTTGTGTAAATTGAGCTATCTTATAATTTTATGAACATTATATTTACATTTTTTGAAACTTGTTACAAATTGGTCACATGTTTAAACAACTCAATATATCTTATAGCAATTTTTGCTGCTACCTTTTCCATCACTTCTTTTCAAACTTCTTTTTCTAACCATTGCATCACTTTCTAATTTGTATCAACATCAGGTTCATTTATTTTCTCTATAATTTTAATCAACTCCTCAACAATGGGAGTATTCTCATCTAGATTATCAATAACAAAAGAATCAAGAAATGTATATTTTATGTCATATAGCACCTATTTTTGTGCTTGATTATGTTGGCGCTCTCTTCTTAGCTCAACTTATTTTGCCTTTCATGACAATAGTTCACTCAAAATTTTCATTTTCTCTTCAATCAAAGTTGTCTTATCCCAGTCTAGTATAACTATGTCCTCTTCAAGCATTATAGGCTTATCTTGAAATGGCATAAGGGATAGGACTTTCTTCTTCTTAGCCCATCTACTTGGAGTTTTGGAGCTTGGCATGGATACCTAAAAGCTTTGTGTTTGCAGCTCCAAATTTGGCCTTTCAACTATTAGATGTGTTCCCTTGGAACCTTTAGGCTCATCTACTAGTTTCTACTCCTTGGTTGATGTGAGTTCAATAGTGGAACTCAATTGCATTGTCTCCTTTGCTCCCTTAATCCAAGGTCCTAGGACATTTAGCCTCTCATTGCTAGTTGTATATTTCTCTACTTGCACATTTTGGCTTTATTTCTCCTTGTTCTCCTCTTGATTTTCCTTGCTAACAACATTTATCTAATCTCTTCCTTCATTGACTAACTCACTCTACTGCTCAGTAGTAGAAACATTATCTTTTTCCTCTCCTAGCATTTACACATTAGTGTAAATTTTATAGATGTATAAATTAGACTAACTATTACCTATTGAGATTGTTACTTCTCACCAATATTAGGATATTTCTCGATCTACACAATCACTAGATTGGTTTCCATCAATGCATATTTAATTGATTTAAGAGCTAGCTCCTTTTCTTTCTCTGTAGACACAGTTCTCTCTTACTCTTTCTTAGTAGTAGTCACATCTGGAAATGTATTCTCTAGAGTTTCATCTTCTATAGTGGCTACCACTATCTTAATTTTTCTCTTAGTTTCCATCTTATGTATTGTCTCAACCAACTACTTAGCATGGTCATAGATATCTTCCTTATTATCCAACTCTACTTCTCTTGCATCCTTCTCTTCCTTATCTTCTTTCTCCTCATCTACAAACATGAGACCAAAAACTTTCTTCCATACTATCTTACCCTCTTGTAAAAACTCCTCTATTTTATTTTTCAAAGTCTTATATGCCTTTCTCTTCGGTACAAACTTATTAGCATAATCCTTCATAGCAATTTACATATGATGTTTGCCTAAACCAAGCATAACTTGTGCTAATGTAGACTCTCTCATCTATCTTTCTATGGCTAGTGCCCATTTCCTCTTAGCATCTATGTTATTATATAGCTCTTTAGGTAATCCCTAGCCTAATTCTTTTGGCGTATACTTAAAATTCACCATTATGTCAATAAGAACTTGTTCAACCTTTTCTTTACCTTAGGCTCAACCACAACAATTTATTTTCCTTTGGTTGCCTTGGGCTTGGCAACAACTAGTTTTTTTCCTTTTCCTTCATGTTCTTCTTCATTAGTGCCTTCTTTTCCTTCTCCACTAATGAGGCCTTCACCTTTACCCTTTATTATCTATAGTGGTGCTTCTCCAATTTTATCTTATAAATTTTGAATCATTTTTCTTTATTTTTCTATCCATTTTAGGAACCTTTATTTGCATCATCATTTTAATCTTTGATGTCTCATATATGCCAAAGAGTTCATTATTCTTGTCAATTTCCTCAACTAGAAATGTTTTGATGGAAACTAATACCTCATCAATATTTACTCCATAGTGTAGAGGTATTAGCCATGCCACTCTAGGTATTATAGCCTAAACATATGTCTAATTAGTATCCACAAGAAAATATATGCCATCATAGTATTTGTCCATGACTAACTAAGAGATTCTAAATTTGTTCATCTTTTGTTTGAAATCCTCAAAATATCCATCCATTATGGTTTCAAAATTATCCCCTATTTGATTGATGAACTCATTTATTTTCTTGGTGACTAGCCTCTTTCTATCTCATACTACATCTCCAATAGTGGGAAATAAATTTTGTACATAGAAGAATATGCATACATTGAGAGAAATGAACTTAAATGATGTATTCTTTATCCTTCCTTATTACTCCTAAATTATGTACCTATTGGATTAGTTGAAATTTAGCTAGATCATAACTCTGATCCTTCTTGACAATTTTGTAGCCCATGTCATCAACTACACACAACACACTATTCTAATGGCTCAACTAATAAAACTTGTGTGCAAAAACTTGAACTGCAAACTCAAACACATGGTCTTCTATGGTGTTGATCAACATGTGTCTACCATTCAATTTTTCCTTCATGAGGTTTTCAATTACATCTTTGCACTAACATCAAACTTCCCTCACTCTATCCAAAATAGGCTATCTAGTCACATGATGAATGATTGACTTTGTGATCTGAACTAGTCCATTCTCCAACAACAATTTCATTTCATGTATTTGGCTCAGCACAATCTTTATCCACTCAATCTTAAATATCTTTGGAAATTCTAGGGAAAGATTTATCCCTTCCTCAGTCATGACCTTGTTCTTTTCTTTCAATCTTCAATTGTCACACAACTTATCATAAGTACTCTTGATCTCAAATTCATAAATATCTCTGATCTTGCACATATAGCATGACCTAACATTGTGTACCATGATCCCTCTAGGTGGAATTGTAGACAAAACCCTTGAAGAATCTCTTGTTAATGCAATATTTGGGTATACCTTAAATTTTAATGGAGGTCATGCATCATTTTGAACAATCTATACATTTCTATCCTTCAATGTCTCCTTTTCACTAGTATATGTAGATGATGACATCTTCATAATCTAGGATTTCTAAATCAAATAACCTCACAAATTGGCTCAAATAAATTCACATAGCTTACTCATTAAGCCAATGATACACACTTGAATCTCTTTGCAACTATGTAAAAATCACTCTACAATCTCCTAAAGTCTTTCACTCTATAAATTTAAAAACTTGGTGAGTAGAAATGAGCTTCAAAAACCATTGTATAAGTTTAGATGGTTAGATTGAGTCTCCATTAAATGCTCTATACATTTACTAGGTGTTCATTGAGTGAATAATAGTTTTCTTAGCTTACTTAATAAAATTTGGCATACACACATCTTTCAACTCCACTCTGTCAGTATCATGGCTTGGTTCATATCAACATTCAAAAATTAGCACTCACTTTCTACCAAATTTTCAACTTAGTACCACAATTTTCTTTCAGCTCAATCATTAACTTTTATCCTTATGTATCTATCATTATGTTCATTTGGAATTACATGCATATGGTATTAGAAACTAGTGTATGATTTATCAATTTGAAACATAGTTCTATACATTATCATTTTAGTTTGAGGTAGGGGAATAACCTAATCCATTGGATTTGGTGACCATAACTTCTCCATTTTCATTATTGCCTCCATCTGACTTCTTTCTCCATGTTTGATTCATTTCATTGCTTACTTCTTTAGCATTGGCCTTTGCCTTTCCATTATTTACCACAACATTTGGTTTTGGTGCTTGGTTCATATAGTCCTTTCTTAGATGATCAACCTTTTGACAATTGAAATATATTAGTCCAAAATTTATCTAGTTTCTAGATCTTCCTCTGAGATGTATCCTAGCATAATTTTCTACAATGTGTCCATACTTTCCACAATATTGAAAATTTACCCAAGTATTGTAATCCCAATTTATGGTATTACCTTACTTAGGTGCTTTGTCTTGACCTTTAGGTGTCTAATTGTTCATAGCCTTAGATCTATAATCATGTATCTTATGACCATACTTGTGACATGTATAATAGTAACCTTCAAATATAGAAGTAGTTGATGCCTTATTGACCTTGGATCTGTTAGAAATATTAATGGGAAACAAGATACTGAGAGAGGTGGGTGAATTAGGATCTATAAAACTTTTCACTGATAAAATAATTAACTACACTCACACCTAATCCTTCTCATATCTTAGATTCCCATGTCATATAAACATAAACTTGTAATGCTGAAATGAAATCTATCTAAGCATAACATTCATGAAAATATCAACACATAATGCAATGATTTTGGTTACCTAGAAACACTTCAAGTTGAAGGTAAAACTAGGGTGTGGATGAAACCCATAAATCTTTACTGTTGCAACAAAAAAATTCTCCTGTTAGGGATATAAGTTGATCATATCAAATGATATATCCTATGAATGGTCTTCTCTATTAAAAGCATTTAAGAATGTTAGGTCTTACCATGTTAAAGGATTTTACACTTACAATAAAATAAGGACTCTATTAGGAGATTTAGCACTCTATTAAGATATTTTCCCTAACTCAATCTATTAAAACTGATTTAGTACCTAGTTCTTTAGTTTTCTTTGATAGCTTAATATGGATCTCCTCTCTTCAAAATCTCAATTTGATATCTTTGTTTTGTCCTTCACTGCTCTAGTTTCTCTGTCTAATCTCCTTTTAGACATAGCCTTCCTCTGCTATCCACTTAGCTTGTTAGCTCCTTCATGTTCACTTCTATTCACTTCTTCACCTTACTCATTCTTATCCTAGGGTAGGAAACCTTCTTAAATAAAGTCATAGAAAGTTTTAGATTAGGATCAACGATCCATATTTCATCCTTCTATAATTTTCCCTTCTAATTTTTTGACTAGTTAATCTTCTTTTCTTGGGATTAATTCCTTCTAAAAAATGCATTATCTCCTCCATAAATATCTCTATAATCTTAAAATTTCCTGTAGAAATCAGCTAAAATGACTTACATAAGTGTTTGTGCAATTACAAACTTATATGTCAAGACTAGTTTACTCAACACTTGAATGTTGTGACACTCAGTCATAACTAACATTCATGATGTCACTCAAATTTTATACACTTGGAATATACTATCTCACTCAACATTAACTAACTTTCAAAATTCTTGGTCTCTTCTATGTTACTTAGCATGTATGTTGGCTTGGTCTCTACTAGGGTGCTCGATAACATATGACTTTCTTGACTTACAATAAAATGTAGACAAGTCCTCTATAGCTCGGCCTCTTTGGAAATGAATAAGTGTTAGAAACTAATAGGAAACTTGGGATTAGAGATCAAGAATCTCCCCCTTTGAAATTAGTGGTAAAAATACTATGTAATGACTTAGCTTTCCATGCAAAAATAATGCTCCAGCTGAGATTGTAAGTTGATTTTCAAATCTTAATCTTTACTATATAACATATACATATTTGTGAGCTCTAATATTACTCATCTAGTATTCTAATTTTTATCATCTTCCCCTTTATTCAAATATTTCCTCCTTGAATGTCATGAATATATTTCCCCCTTTTTTATCACTTATGGCTTGGCGTGTGCAAGGGTTATCTTGTATTTATCCAAAAAAGTTTGATGACCAACCAAAATTTCTTCAAGTCCCCAATTCTATCTATCTCTTGTTGGTTTCATGACTTGAATATGAATCTCTCGTTGAGTAGTGAGATCAATTAAACTCTTTGCTACTGAAAGATGTGTATATTTCTTCATTAAATTATGAGCTATAGATAATTCCCTTTGAATTATCTTTTAGTGGAGCAGTAGAATGAATTTAATAGAAATCAATTTGTTCCTTATGTCATTGTCTCTATCCATTAACTTAGATAATCTTTTCTGATCAAATGTCAACTTATTATATGAAGGTGAGCTTGAACTAGCATTCTTACTCAATGAATGTGTACATGCCTTCATATCTACATGAATCATATCAATATAACATTGATTCTCCAATGTGAATAACTCAACATCACAAAGTTTCATATACAAAGAATGAATGACTTTCAAAATTCCTTCCAACTAAGTGGTAAGGTTAGAAAGCTCAACCTACCTAATTGCAAGTTCTTTTGAGACTTTGTGCTCACACTTCTTCTTAGACCATCTCATCAATTTATCATTGGTCCCTATATCTTAATTCTAAATCTTATCAACTATACACACTAGCTAGTCCAAAATTGGATGTTGCACATCAACATCAAAAATCTCAAATACATCAAAAAAATAATACTTTATATGATGCAATATCTACTTCTTTTTGTGTTCTCTTCTCAACTAGTCTTGCTTTGTCTTATGACATAGCAAGGTTTGCAATTATTCCATCTATTATAATGTCATGTTGTTCAAGTCATACATAGGAAATGTGAAGACTTCATCTAAACTCACTCTATTGTATCATCTTTAGGTGCCATCATCTAAGATCAAGGGGTGCTATCACTAAGTAGTGATATTTGCAGTTGTTTTCTCTTTGTACTTGATCTAGGTTTCTTCTCATGTTGAGTTGATTTAACCTATTATATAGGTTTAATAGTTAAGGTATCTATAGGTATGGCACTTGGCAGTTGTATAAGAGCTTGGATTACCTCTTGTTCTTTGGGGTTCTCTTTCTCTATCATCTGTTTCTCTACTTCTTCCTTACTTTCATTTGATTTGACATCTATGACATCGGTGAATTATGGAAACATAATTATTTCCTTGCCATGTTTCTTGACACTCATGTCAGAAGAAAATGTAACATTAAAACATTTACTACTTGTACTCCCAATCCTTGGATAGTCTTATACTTGTACTAATACTAGATTGGTGCATGGTAGAGAGAGATCTAAGGCATCTAGTGTATCATTTTTTAGATCTTCCTCAGTCAATACATTCTGATTATGTGGGGTTGAATCAAGAATGTCCTTAATTATGACAACACCTTGTTGTTTACATTCTTCTACTAATTATCTTATTTCCTGGGCAATTTTAGCAACCTCTTATGTATCGTCCTCCTCTTCCTTTATTTATTCACCTCTCTCTTCTTCTTCTTTGTCTTTATCATCTGATGGAACAAGAAATCTAAATTTTTCCTTCCATATAATAATTCTCTCTTTCACAACTTCATGAGATTTATTCATCAAAATTTTATAATCTCTCTCTTTATGCATGATTTTATTCACAATATCTTTTAGGGCTATAGACATATGTGTCTTTTATAAATCATGCATTTTCTAAGCTAAAGTGGTCTCCCTAATCTATCATTTAATGGATAATGCCCACTTCCACTTAGCATCATCTTTATTATACAACTTTTTAGGAATTCCTTGACCTAACTCTATAGTTGTTGATTTGAACTATATCATCATGTCTATCATATCTTTTTCAATCTTCTCTTGGTCTTCTTTATTTGAAGAATCAAAAATAATATCTTTAAGTCCTACCAAACTTGCCAATTCACTAATCTCTTGACATACCTTATCCATAGTCATTAGAGGTGGTATAGGTACAATCTAAAGTTTACTTAGATCATCAAACTTTGTTTCTTCATCATCTTCCTCCTCCTCATGTGTCACAAACAACTTTATCCTCAACCTCTTAGGTCAATTTTTCTTTGGTGTTCTAGCTAACTTCATCTTTGTTGGACTACCTTTCCCTTTATCAGTTGTGGAATGAATTGCCTTTGACCTTGTGATTACTCTATGTTTTGGCTCAGGCTTAGGTGGTGTAATAGCCTTCTTTACACATTTCTTTAGATCCTATTTAACTTTTTGATTGATAGTCACTATTTTTTTCTACTTTGTTGTCTTGTGCTCAGCAATAACTAGCTCTTTTCCCTTAGATGACTTGGCTTCAACTTCATCTTTGGATTTCTCATCCTCACCTTTTTCTTCAGTGATCTAAAGTTGACCTTCACTAGCTTTTTCCTCAAGATCATTCTTTATTGTCTTTTATGTCTTGGGAAATTTTGCCTCTAATGTCATTTTTCTCTTGGTTGTGTCATATGTACCAAATGGCTTAGCATTTGCATCAATCTCTTCATATAGTAGTGTAGTCACTATTGTTCTCACTTCATCAACATTTATTTCATATTTCATTGGCCTTAGCCATGCAATCCTCAATATTACTTCCTATACATATATAAAATCTATATCTACCATAAAGCATATATCATCAAATAGTTATCTACAACTAACTTAGGTATCCTCATTCAATTGTTCATCTTATTCTTGAATTCTTTAAAATAGTTATCCATTATTGCCTCAAAAGTTTCTGCTAAATGACTTATCAAATCACTTATATGTTCTATGGCTGGTCTGTTCATATCCCATGCTATGGTGTCAATGGTGGGAAATAAATTTTTTACGTAGAAAAATAGTAGACAAGTAGGGAACTAAAATTACATAATATATTCTTGGCTTTCCTTATGGCTCCAAGATTCTCTGACAATTGTAGTAGTTGCGGCTTGACAAGATCATAACTATGATATTTGTTCACAATTTTGTATCCCAAGTCCACTACAATGCAAGACATGTTATTTAGTCATCTAGACTAATAAAACTTATGTGCAATCACATACATAGAAATTCAATGACAAGGTCATTGATCCCATTGATTGGCATGCCATGACCCTTCCACTTTATCTTTGTTTGTTGCTTGACAACATGCGTCATAGAACTTCTTATTGACTTAGGTCTATCCAAAGTAGGATAACCAATAACTCAATGTATGATAAACTTCTTGATCTTAATTGGTCCTCCTTCTTACCATATCTTCATGTCATGTACATGACTCAACACGATCTTTATCCATTCAAATTTGAAAACCTTCAAAAAGGCTAGGACATGGGTTAGCCCTTTCTTGGCAATAATCTTATGCTTGTCCTTCTATTGGAATACTTTAGAATAATTGAGAGGGTGGGGTGAATCAGTTATCCAAGGTCCAAATGTATAGATAAAACTTTTTAGTACTTAACAAATAAATGTGCATGCATTGATCATCCAATATCTCAAACCATAGTACATTACTGTCCTAGGTCAAATGAACTTTGCAAAAATATAAACATGAAGTACCAAAAAATCATTCACACAATTTGACACAAGGATTTTACATATAAACTTAGTTCAAGAAAAGCCACCAATAACATGCTACCAATTTTCACTCTTCTGAAGTGAGCTTTGTGAGGAGCCAACCCTAGTAAAGGTTACAATGCACACTGTTAAATGTGACCTTAATTAAAGGATTTCAATCACCCTGTTAGGAGTGGAACTTATTAGAGGACTTTTGAATTCAATTAGAATGTCACCCTATTAAAGGATTTACACATGACTGTTAGGTCAACCTTAATCCAAAGGATTTATGTAGACTAATAAAGTTGTTAGAAAGTAACAGTAGGACTTTATTTGATAACAAAACAACTCACTTGTAGATTACACAACTCTTATTTAGCTCTCTATACTACTTGAAATTCATTCCCCTTCATCCTTGATAGCTTGTTCACCCTTCAAGCCTTCACCTCCTTAAGTCTTTATGCTTAGTATGCTAGTTGTAGTTCATTCCTTTGACCACCAAATGAAGCAACACCTCAAGACTCCTTGTCTATCTCTAGTTCACACTATGACATTTTTCTTCTAGCCAGTTATATCCTTATATAGAGAATTTTGATCTTTTTTTGCTTCATCACAATTCTCCATTTTAATGTTAGGTCATATTCATCAAATCTACCCTCTTTTCCATTTTATTCCTTCTAAAAATTCTCTTACAATTCTCTTCAAATTCATAGTCAAATAATTTATCTTGAATTATGTTCCACTGGCTCATCATACTTATCTTCAACACACTTCACACAATTCAAGAAATTAACTTTGTCAGCTCAGATTCATTAAATCTTAATCAAACTCATCTTATTATCACTCAACAATAACATGTTATTTTCTGGACAATAACTACTTCTAATGCTTGGTCAACACTAGGTTTCCCATCATACACTAAGCTTAACTGGTGCTTGGCACACACTAAACTTCCTTTACTCGGCACATACTGGATTTTTCTTTCTCGGCTCATACTAAATTTTTTGCTTAGCCTGAACTAAATTTTCTTGGCTTTAATTGTTTGCTTGGTCAGGCTTGGAAGACACGTTTATTTTCTTAGTCTTCTTCTTGTATTTGTTTAAGTATCTTTTCATTGTAGCCTTAAGTAGATAAATAATACACTATATCATCAAAGTCTTACTTGGTCTTAGTGCTCCTTTTATACAACATACAACTCAACCTTTCTCTAGGTACTCTTGTTATCCTTTATTTTTAAATCCTCTTCATCAATCAATCAAATGATAGCATTACAACCAAATTAACAATTGTCTTAATAGTAAGTAGCAAGTTTGACATCAGTGAAAAAATAATGATTGTCCCATGATAAGTTTCATCAATCTCTTTCATTTCTATACTTTGACAATCTTCTTTATTTCAACAATCTACGTCATTGGTATTGATGGAAAAATAATACCAAAAAGAAACTTAATACCTTGTATTGAAATCTCCCCCTCTTATTAATATATGTCTTGCTTCTATATAGGCTAAAATCTCTCTTCTTCTTCAGATATACAGTGTAAGCTCTTCCTCTTTAACTTTCTAATCTTCTCTCTTTTCTGGTACTAATCTTCTCTCTTCTCTAATAAAACTATCCCTTGTACTTGTAGTAAACTCCCTCTCTTTGACAATAATGCCAAATACTTTTCATCTTTACATACAAATATCAAAAATTTAGGTTCTCCCTTTGTCACCTTACATATGACTATGAATCTTTTGTTTCAGCTCCTTCCCTACTTTAGGCAGTTCCTAAAGTAGGATCCACTGCATTAAGTTGTAAAGTATGTCACTCAAATTAGTTCATATAGGGCACTAATCTTGCTTCTTAAGTAGCTTTGAATAAGGGTATCACCCCAAGCTTACCTCTAAGATTTCATGTGCATCTTAGGTAAAGCCTTTGTGAATATATCAGCTATTTATTCCTTTGTATTCACATATTCCATCTTCACTTCTTTGTCTTGAACCAACTTCCTCAAGTAATGATAATTGATTGCAATGTTCTTTTTCTTTGTATCCATTGTAGGGTTCTTAAATATGTTTATAGCACTTGTATTATCATAGTAGATTACCACAAGTTTCGTGATTTCTTCCTTCATTCCTTTGAGTAATTGTTTGATCCATACCACATTTTTGCAATTCACTGCAGCAACCACATATTTAGATTTAGTAGTAGATTGAGAAATATAGTTATGTTTCTTGCTAGTCCAAGTAACCAATCTTTTTCCTAAAAAAAATCTCCACCACTTGTACTTTTCATGTCATCAATTTTTCCAACCCAATCAACATCTGTATAGGCTCTCAATTCAAACTTTTCATTCTTCTTGCAGTACAAGCCATGCTATTATGTACCTTTCACGTATATCATAATAGTTTTAACTTCCATTAAGTGGTTGTCCTTAGGATTTGCAAAAAATCTTTCAACAATCCCAATAGATAGTGCAATATCATGTCTTCTTTGAACTAAATAATGAAATTTTCCAATCATACACATGTATAATGTTTGATTTATCTTAGTAGAATCATTAGTTTTGGATAGTTTATGTCCTTTCACCATGGGAGTACTAATTGGTCTTGAATCCTCCATACCAAAATTCTTCAAGATTTCCTTTACATACTTGAACTAAGTTATGTAAATAACATATTTCCTCTAATAAACTTGTAATCCAACAAAGAACTTAATATCTCCAAACATAGACATCTCAAATTCTTTCATCATTTCATTTGCAAGTGTCTTACACAATGCATTTTGTCTTCCAAATATGATATCATCAACAAATATTCCAGCTAGTAAAATTCCTTTACCTCCTTATGTCTTCAAGTATAGATTATTATTGTCATTAGTCTTCTCAAAACTAACCATCACAAGATAGTTGTGCAACCTTTCAAAACATGCTCTTGGAGCTTGCTCTAAACCATATAAATCTTTGCGAAATCTAAACACCATGTTTTTAATACTTGGATCTACAAATCCTTTAGGCTATTTAATGTAATCCTCCTCTTCCATTATACCATTTATAAATGTTGACTTAATATCCATTTGATAAACTTTTAATCCTTTATAAATAGAATAAGCAAGTATATTTCTTACTCCTTCTAGTCCTACAACTAGGGTAAATGTCTCTCCATAGTCAATTCCCTCTTCTTGTGCATAACCTTTGCAGACTAACCTTACCTTATTCCTTGTTACTTCACCATTCTCATCCAACTTTATTTTGTACACCCACTTGGTTCCAATAACATTCTTGTCCCCTTGTCTTGGTACTAGTGTCTAGGTTTTGTTCTTCTTAATCTAATTAATTTCTTCTTTCATGGCTTGACTCTAGTCTTCATTTTCTAATGCATCCTTCACTCATTTAGGTTCATGTATGCTTTAAAAACATGTTTTATTCCTTAATATATTCCTTGTTATTGGTCAAACTTCTTTTTCTCCAATTATTTGTTCACCAGGATTATGTCTTCTGACATATTTTGGTAATCTTGTCTCTTTTCTTCTTTCTTCAACAATAGATCGTTCATGAAGTTCAATCTCAAAATCACTGTGTACTTCTTTGTCAAGGAACTCAACGTTCATTTCTTGTAAATTTATCTTAGCATCAAAATTTACCTCAACCTCTAATTATAACTCAACTCCTGAATGCAACTCAACATCCATTGTATGTGACTTGACAGTCACTGATTCTTGTTGATTAGCATCTTGGTTCACAGTATCATCAACATTGCAAACAGCCTTCATAGTATCACATAAAGGTTTTTTAATTCTTAGGTTCCTTATTTTGTTCATCTTCATGTATTTCTATATATTCATCAAATTTTACATTTTCACTTTCCACAACTTTGTTAGTGTCAGTATTTAAACACTTATAAACTTTACTTCTTGTGGAATAACCTAGGAATATACCTTCTTAACTTTTTACATAAAGTTCACCATTTTTGTTGTCCTTAAGAATGTAACACTTGCTTTTGAATACCTTAAAATATTTGGCATTAGCTGAGTGTCCATACCATAATTCAAAAGGTGTGAAATTTGTACCTTTCTTGACTTGTACTCGGTTTAAGGTATAGACAACTATACCAATAGCTTCTCTCCAATATTTCAAAGAAACATTCTTTGATATCATCAATGTTCTAGCACAATCCATCATAGATTTGTTCCTCCTTTCAACTATCCCATTTTGTGGAGGGGTCCTAGGTACAAAAGTTTTTCTTTGGATTCCTCTATCATTGCAAAAGTTATTGAATTGATTTGATGTAAACTCTCCACCTCTATTAGATCTCAGAAATTTCAAACTTTTACCAATTTCTTTATCAAATTTTTCTAGATACCACTTAAACATTTTAAAATCATCATATTTTTCTCTCAAAAACATCAGTGTCATCATTTTTGAGTAATCATCAACAAATAGAACAAAATACATGTCATTGTTATAGCTTTGCACATCAATTGGTCCACATAGATCAATATGAACTAATTCCAAAATTTCCTTTGAAGTGTGGGTCTTACTCTTAAAATTAGACTTTTTCATCTTACCTAACTGACATTGTTTACAAATCACATTATTAGGTTTCCTTAGTTTTGGAAAACCTCTGACTCTTTACATCTTACTAATACTAGCCAAGCTGTCAAAATTTACATGACATAATCTTTTGTGCCATAGCCACACATCATCAAATTGTACAACAAGACAAGTAGCTTCATTCAAGTCACATGTATTCTGATTTCCACTTCCAATGAGTTCTCCATCAGCATCATATATCTTAGCCTTCTTGTATCCAAATTCAACTTTGTATTTTAAACTATTCAATTGATGCACACTCAAAAAATTATAGTTAAGTCCTTCCACATAGTAAGCATTATCACACATAATCTTGTCTATCAATTTTAATAATCCTTTATCTTTCATTGGACAAGGTGCATCATTACCAAATCTAACACTATTTCCATTGTAATTCTCAAGGGTGATGAACTTACTTTTGTCACCAGTCATGTGATGAGAACATCCACTATCAATGATCCATCTTTCCTTTTGGTTACATAAGATACTAATGCAATTGTCTCATCTTCATTTGAATCATCTTTCATAGAAACATACACAACTTCATTATCATGATTATTTGATTCATTATTAGATTCTCCTTTAGCAATGTAACAAGATTTCATTCCCTTGTCTTTATAGTCTTTGTTACTCTCATATTTTCTACTTCTAGATTTGTCTTCATTTCTATTGTTTTTTTTCTTAGGACATCTGTTGCAATATGACCAACTTCATTACATTTAAACCATATGATGGGTAACTTACCTTTGTATTTTCCTTTGCCTCTATGAAATCTCCTAGCCAATAGTGCTTCCAATTCTTCTAGATCTTCATCATTCGTATCACTATAACTAGCAATGTGCTTGACCTTTTTCTTTCCTTTAGGTTCTTTTAGTGTCAATTTAGCTTTGAAAGTAGAATCAATATTCTTAGACTTGAAATTATCAAAATTTGAAAGTTCAAAAGTAATGAGTCTACAAACCAATCCTTTAAGGGTCGGATCACTACTAGGAGTACACCTCAGCTCTTTTATAATAGAGACTCTAATAGCATAGATAGGAAGGAGGGTTCTTAACATTTTTTTTTATCATAGTCTCATCTTCAATAATTCTATTTGATCCTCTGATTGCATTTCTAACATCTTTGATTCTTACACAATACTGGACTATAGTCTCACCTTCTTGCATTCTTATTCCATCAAATTTCCTCTTAGACTTGTTGCTTTGGCTCTCAGTACATTCTTATCTCCTCCATAGATTTTCTATAGGGCATCCCACATTCCTTTAGAATTCATACATATTTTGATGTCTTCAAACACTGAATAGCTTAGGGCAGATGCAATCTCCAACTTTAATTAATTGTTGTTTTTCTTTTGTTTTAGTTATTCAGCAGTTAGGGCTCTAACTAGTTCAACATGTTCAGTGGTGATAGTTGTCTATGCATAATCTCCAAGTCCTCCTAGATGCAGCTTCATCAAATTTTTCCATGCAGGAAATATTTCCTTTTTTAACTCAGGTACCTCCTTTCTATACATCTTAATCTTTAGCTTCAAATACCTTCAAACTTTTTCCTTCAAAAGAACCAAATGCTCTTATTCCAATTGTTGGAATACTTTAGAATAACTAAGAGGGGGGATGAATTAGTTGTCAAAGGTCCAAATGTATAAATAAAATTTTTTAATACTTAACAAACACATGTGCATGCATTGATCATCCAATATCTCAAACCATAGTATATTATTGTCCTAGGTCAAATGAACTTTGTAGAAATATAAACATGCAATACCACAAAATCATTCACACAATTTGACACAAGGATTTTATGTGGAAACCCAATTTGGGAAAAACCACCAGTAACATGCTACCAATTTTCACTCTTCTAAAGTGAGCTCTTTGAGGAGCCAACCCTATTAAAGGGTACACTGCACACTATGAAATGTGACCTTGATTAAAGGATTTCAATCACCCTATTAAGAATGAGCCTTATTAGAGGACTTTAGAACATTCCATTATAATGTCACCTTGTTAAAGGATTTACTTATGATTGTTAAGTGAATCTAATCTTAATCCAAAGGATCTATCTAGACTAATATAGTTGTTAGAAAGTAATTAAAGGACTTGATCTAATAAGAAACCAACTCATTTATAGATTACAAATCTCTCATTCAACTCCCCAAACTACTTGGCATTTATTCCCCTTCATCTCTAATATCTTGTTCACCCTTCAAACCTTCACCTCCTTAAGCCTTCATTCTTAGTATGCCTATTGCAGGTTCATTTCTTCAATCACCAAATGAAGCAACATCTAAAGACTCCTTTTCTATCTCTAGTTCACACTATGACACTTTTCTTCTGTCATTTTATATCCTTATATAGATAATTTCAATCATTTACCACTTCATCACAATCATCCATTTTAGGGTTAGGTCAAGTTCATTGATTCTACCCTCTTTTTCATTTTGTTCCTTCTAGAAAATTCTTTTACAATCCTCTTCAAATTCATCTTCAAGTAGTTTATCTTGAATTATGTGCCACCAACTCATCATACTTATCTTCAACATGCTTCACATAATTCAAAAAATCAACTTTGTCAATTCAGATTCATCAAATCTTTGATCAAACTCATTTTACTATCACTCAGCAATAACATGTTGTTTGCTCAATAATAACTATCTTTTGACACTCGTTCAACACTAGGTTGCTCAGCATACAATAAGTTTAACTGGTGCTTGACACACACTAAACTTCCTTTTCTTGGCACATACTAAATTTCACTTGCTTAGCTCATACTAGATTTTTTGCTTGGCTTGAACTAAATTTTCTCGACTTCTACTATTTTCTCGATTAGGCTTGGTAGACACATTTCTTTTCTTAGTCTTCTTCTTGTCTTTTCTTAAGTATCTTTTCATTTTAGCTTTAATTAGATTTAAAAAAATTATATATCATCAAAGTCTTACTTGATCTTAGTGCTCCTTCTATACACCATATAACTCAACCTTTCTTTAAGTATTCTTGTTATCATTTCTTTTCAAATCATCTTCATCAATCAATCAAATGATAGCATTCAAACTAAATTAGCAATTGTCTTTCTAGCAAGTAGTAGGTTTGACATCAGTGACAAAATAATACTTGTTCCATAGGTTTCAACAATGTACTTCATTTCTATATTTTGACAATCTTCTTCATTTCAACACCTTCAACACTCTATTATCATATAATTTACCATATGTTGCACAAAGTTCATAATCTCCAATTTCTCCTACTTTACACATATAGCATGATCGTACATCATGAACTATCACTACCCTTGGTAGAATTGATGATAAGTTGCCAAATTGATCACCATTCAATTCAATGTTCAAATATTCTTTGAAATTTGGTGGAGGGCAGTGATCATTCCTCACAATCTATGCATTTCTCTCCTTCAACATTTATTTCATAGATATAGACATAGATGATGCCATCTCTAAACTAGGGTTCAAACAAATTTACTTCAATAAATTTGAAAAAAACTTACTCGATACTAAAAACTTAACTTATTGTGATCCTTCAATTTGCTAACAGCACATTGTGATCCACTTCCTATATTGTTGAAATCACCTTTGAATCACTTGAGCTCAAAAAATAGCTTTGTAAAATAAAAATGAATGTCAAAGTTCAATATATACCTTTAATTTGTTCATTTAGGTCTACAATAAATGCACTTGTACTCAAGTATGTTCACAACAACATTCTTGACCTTTCACACATGTAGTGCCTGCCCTCGTTTACATTTTTCTAGATACATTGTTGCTATCATTTTTGAACTCTGTTAGGCCAGTTTTATGTTGATAATTAGTAGCATTGTTTTGAGACTATCAGATATTGTGCTATGGATTTAGTTGATATATGATGAGATTACTTAGACTCTACATTTCATGTATGCATGATGATTATTACTTTGTTCTCGTATATTTATTATGTTAAGCTAAATGGATTATTATATCTGTTGTCTTATGGATACTTACCGCATACTTGTATGTGTATGGTGTGCGCGTTTGTTTTCTTTATGTATGGCATTTATGATGTGGTTAAGGAAGGGAGTTGTAGTCACCTACTAGTCAGGATCTACACGATGCACCACTTCTTTCCATTGACTATTTAGCTTAGCATATATATATATATATATATATATATATATATATATATAGTATGTACATGCATGGATTTTATGCAAGTTGTAGGTACCGAGTATTGACTTCCCTGAATTGTTAGGATGAGTGTACCTTATCACACTATCTCAATGGTAAGAGAGGGGAGATAAATTCTTGAGTCCAAATCCTAAACCCTTAAACCAATTGTCCTAGAGAGGTAGGACAAGTATTTGAGATTTTTTACCCACTGAATGCATCAGATGACATAATTCATGATTTTTAACCCCTTAGACTAATTTTGTATGAGTTTTTCTATGATGGGTTTTCATATTTTATTTTGGAGGTCTATGGTGAATTTTTTATTAATTAAATCTAAAATTAAAATATTTAATTAATAATTTAATTATTTTGGAAAAATTAATATAATGTTATGATAGTTTGATATTTTGATTTTCATTAATTAAATGGGAAATTAATTGAGTTAAAGGATTAAATAAAATAAATTAAAATTAATAATAATAAAAGTAATAATAAAATAATAAATAAATAACAATAATAGAAATGATAAAAGAATTAAAATAAAAGTTATAAGGCTACCTAGGAGTAAGCGCACCCCTTGATTGCACATATGTCTACAACATAGGAGTTAGCGCACAAATTAAGCACATGGTGTCTACAACCTTGTGACTCATCTAGAAGGTTGAAAAAAGCTTGTGCTTAGTTGTCAACACTTATCTCATCTTCTGGTCATTTCTAGAGATATTCTAAGTGCTTTTTAGTGTAATCACCTAAAAATTGTCATCTAGACTATTAGCCCCCTTTTCAACATTTTGGCTAAATTAATTTAATCATTTACCTAGACCAAATTGCTAATAATAAATTTACTTGATTATAACCTATAGTTTGACCATGCTATCCTAAGTTCATTATTTGATTAAAAGAGCATGTCCCATTCTAATTAAATAAAAGACCCCATTCTTCTAGCCCACTTAAAGTGCACACATAAAGTCCTTTTTCTATTTTGCAATTAAAAGAAAAGGCTTTGTGACTTTTTTCTTATATGACAAGTCAACTTATATTCTATTGGTTGACTTGTGTGTGCACATGGATCACTCCTCTTTTCAAATTCCACCGTTGATCATCCACCATCTTCGTCTTGATCTCTACCATCCATACGACTTTAAAAGGGAGAGAGTTTTTCCCCTCAATCCATCCCTCATTTTGAATATTGTTATGCTGCAGGTTTTTTAATAGGTTTCTTTGGAGCTTTGTGGAGAACTTCTCATTTCTTGTCTACTTTCTCTCATACCATAGCATTCTAGTTTAGATTCATACTTACATGCTAGTTTAGTTATTTTCTTGCAATAATCTATCTCACATAGTTTAAATAATGGTATTGTAACACTCTCATTCATATTTTAGTATAGCTGCATCTTGCATCTCCATTCTAGTTTAATCTTCCATCTTGCATTACATACTTGAGGGATTCCTTGAGATATTTGCACTCTTGCTCTTGTCTCAAAGAACCTCCCATTGCATGGTTTACTAGCAAAAAGCACATTTCTAAGGCTTAGCTGAGAGCCTTCATGCTTGAATACTAGCCTCTTGCACTCCATGGATAGGTAGCTCTAAGTCGGCATCCAAACATTCCAACTCATGGAATCGTTAGGATAGAATGGTTTAGAGTGTGACACATTTCTAGTGTACATTTTTGGTGCCCACCGTGAGGCTTGAATCAAGTTTCTAGCTCCATTTGATTTTATTTTTTATCTCTAGTTTTTTTACAATAGCATATTGGATCTAATCAAGTGCTTTTGTAGAATTATGACTTTGGTTTTAAGGCCAACCCATAAGTAGATTGGTTTGAAGGCCAAAAATCTAGTTGGTTTAAATATTTGATCATATCTTTTGAATTTCTTAGAGTTTTGTTCTAAACTTTTTTTTTCAAGTTGGGTATGCGTCTAATATGTCTCAATCCAATTTTTAGAGTATTTTGATGTGATTTGCAGAAGTTATGATTTTTTCTTTATTTTTCATAAAAAGTCATTTCTGATCAAAAATCAGTGTATTTTTTGAAAAAACTTACATTTTCAAAACTTTTTTTGAATTCTAAGGGGGGTAATTTTTTTGTGTTTTTACTTTTGAGGTCGTATTAGGGATCAAAAATCCAATTTGATAAATCTGGCCTGTTTTGACAAAATGGGTCCCTAGGGCACAAATGAAGAAATTTTTTTTAATTTCTTGCATTTTTGAAAATATTTCTAGTTTTTAGTAGGGTTATTTTCTTTCTATTTCTTTTTTTGGGTCCAAAATCATAGCAAAAAAGTCCAATCTTGTTGACTAGGTCAAAATCAAAGAGTAAAAATGAGAGCATTTGTGATTAGTTTGCACTTTCTTTGCATACACTTGATTGGAAGATAACTTGGATCTTTGAGGAAACTAACCACTTTTTTTTGCAGGTTTTACTTGGTTTTTATGCCCTAACCTTGGTTTCTTTATAGGGATTTTCTCATTTCATTGCTAAAAAGAACGCATGTCAAAGCTTCAAATGCACAAGGGCTACTAACACTTGTTTGCAGGGCTGCCCAAAGCATAAAAACAAAAACTTACTTGTTCTTTTTATTTCATGTGCGGCATATACTAGTTCATTTTTTTTAGGCACATTAAAACTTGTAATTGGGGTCCATTGGTGATAGGAGAGTATGCTCTTCACCCTTGTGGTGAATCAGAAATCTTGACCCACCTTTGAATTTTGAAAGCAAGTGGGTAATTTACTCTTCTTGGTGTGTTTGGGTGACATGATTGGAATAGGAGAGTATGCTCTTCACCCTTGACATGAATCAAAAATCTTGACCTCCAAGAGTTGATCCGCTCCATGTTTAGTTAGGATCCTTTAGTGGGCCTGCTCTCCAACAACTTGAGAGGAACGACCCAAGTGGGGACAAGCAGATTACCTAGCTCTTCCAACCCACTATAAAATCAAGGCTATCAAGGACACAAAACCTTGGTAGACATAGTATTTTTCTTTGCTTAGTGTGATCACTTAGGGGATTTCGACCATAGGGAGATCACTAGGCAAGAATGCTTAAGGTACTCTTGTGGTCGTGAGATCGGTTACTCATCGCAAGATGAGGTTTCCCATAATTGGGAGCAAGAGGAACACTATGAACGGAAGCCCTATCTAAACACCCTAAGTTAGTAACTTCCCTTTTTAGCCACTCAACTTCTTGGTGCAAGGATCGATCCTAGTGGACTACCCAGATCACCCCAAGATTTTACACTCACCATCTGTGTTTCCTTGGTTATGCTTATGGCATTTCCATGACAAAGCCAATATCTTTTGTGGGAAACCACTTGGTATGAGGTGAAGGAGCATCAAGCGTGGGCCAAGTTGTTGAGTAATAAACCATGTCCTTTAGGTAGATATTGCTTGATGTGTTCTCGAATGTGGTATACTTGTGAAAATCTTTTGATCATACACATGATGATAATTCTAGCAATTTCTTTTGAGACCTCAGATATGCTTGTATCATGCAAGGTTGCTTTGTCCCTTTCTTGATTTTTTGAAGAATACTCCATGTGTCACTATCTTTCTTGGAAATAAATTGGTTTTGAACATCAAATTTTCTATGCTATCAACTATTGTCGACCAAACCAAAGCATCAAGTCTTAACATTCTTCTTGTGTTACTTACTAAGGGGGGTTTTATCATTTGGCTATGATTTGTTATGTCTCTAGTGCTTAAACATGCTTAAAGTGGTTCTTTGGTCTTAGTGCTCTTGGTCTTTTTATCTTCATGGTCTATGTCTGCTTGCTAGTTATCCTTTTGTTGAAATGGTTACCTTGATTTCTTGACTACACTCTTGGGTTGGGAAAGTTGTTCACTTGTTCTACTTCTACTTCTCCACATCCACTTCAAAATTGTGCTCAAGCTTCAAGTGCTTCTATTAAAAATTTTGTTCCTATCAAAGGTACTTATGAGTCTATTGATGGCTTTGACCATGTTGCTCACTCTAAAGATGTTGATATCCCTTCCCACTATCCCTTTGCATCTTCTAAATCTATCCTTGGTCCTTATCCATCTAAGCTAAATCATTCAAACCTTCCATCCATATTGGGGCCTTATGTTCCTCCATCTCCTACATTCACTCCTAGCTCATTCCCTAGCTCTCCTATAATACCTCAAGATCAACAAAGACACTCATCCTTGATGACTTTTCACCCATCTATACATCTAAACCAGTCATATCATCCTTATTCATCCACAAATCCCAAGTCCTTTGGAAGTGAGAATAAACATAAGAATCCATTGAAAAAGAAAGATCACTATGTCCCATCTAATCAACATGTGAATTCTAAGAAGGAGAATGCACAAAAGAGACCACAAAGGTCTGCTATTAAAAATGCTAAATCAAAGAAAATATGGGTTCCTAAACCCATTATTGAAGAAATGTGTTTTGAAGTATCTAAAGGAAAATCTAATGCTATATGGATTCCCAAGTCTCTTTTAAAAGACTTGAATATTGAAAATACTTCAAATTTGACATTCAAGCTTCCAAAGGCTTTCATTCCATCTTCTTCCAAAAATCCTCCTAAAAATATTCCAAAGCCTTCCACTCCACTTTTTTCCAAACCTCTTCTACCACCTCATACATCTAAACCTCAAGCTATTTCATCCATCATTCCTCCATCATTCCAATACCCTTCAAGGTGTGTGTCAACATTGATCTTTTCCAATATTTCAAGTACCCTCATGAAATCCTCTAAAGCTTACACTTACTTTCTATACATGAACTGTTATCCTCAATATATTCTTCCTACTACTATTTCTCTTTCATCACCTTCTCAACATCTTTGAGCATACCTTTCTATGGTCTTGTCTTATCAGGACTTGTCTTTCCTATAGGAGCACTATCTACATTCAAAAAGCTTGAGCTCTTTCTAAAAATTCAAAAAATAAAAAATAAAAATAGGAAAAAAGCAAAAAAAATCCAAAAAATCATATATGATGCTGAAAAAATCCTAAAAATCATAAAATGTCTTGAAAAAATGATCATCTTAGTGAAAACCTAGCAATAGGTGCTTTGATGTATCACCAAAAAAATAAAAAATTTTAAAATACAAAAAAATTGAACAAAGTCCTGAAAAAATCTGTTAAGTGGTGAAAACCTAGAAACAAGTGCTACTTGAAAACCTTGCACCTATGTCTATCAGTCTCAATCACCTACTTCGCTACACATTTCCTAGCTTGGAATTGTTTCTTGTCCTCATCTCGAGGGGTATAACTACGTAGCCTATTGAGGTATTCTTGTGCATTAGGGTTTCTTTGACAACTCACAAAATAGTGTTTCTCAACACTTCCCCCACCTTGACATCAAGTTGTTTTCAACACTTTTCAGATAGTTTACCTATCATCTCCGATATCACGATATTTCTCACTATTAGAATCAAGTCTTGAAGAAATGGCCAAGTGACTTACACATACGTACTTTAACACTTAAACATCTGAGTTATGCTAATCTTTATCTACTTTGTGTGCTATCTATGATGATTTCTTTACTATATGTTCCATCCCTAATAGTCTTTCAAGGATGTCATTGACTAGAAGACTAGGGGCATGGAGCATGTTTTCTTGATTTTTGCTTGTGGGTATACTTTGTTTTTCTATAGTGTTGTAAGCATTTATGCTTGACCTATTCAACATTTTGACTTACAAATGTAGCATCCTTGACTATTTCGCAAGACCGCACTTGGGGTTTATCCTAGCGCTTATGCCTTGATATAGGTGTAATCTTGCTAAATTAAACTTAAGGAATCTAATCGCATAGTTATCTTGACTTAAATGTCTCTGATGCTTAGATTGGATTTCCACATACCTATCTGATATCAATCATATTCATATCCTCATAATTATACTAGTGATGGTTGTATGATCTCATGATGTCTCTAATAAATGCTCAATGATGAAATTAAGAGTCTAAATGTTATGCACTTCTTGTTGGTAAACCACTTTTCATATTAGCTTTCATTTTAGGTTCATTTTATAGCTTAGTCTTGCATTCTTGCATATAGGGAGAGCTCTCTCTTCATCTTTTCACAAACATATCGGCTAACTTCTTTCATATATTTCTTTAATTTCTTCTTGTTCATGTCTTTTCACCTTCTCAATCTTTCGCTTCATCTCTTTTCTATCTTATCATCACATTATATAAAGTTTTGACCTCTTAAATAATTTTGACATCTTGGATTCATTTTCAGGATCAAAATCCAAATTCAAGTTCATCTTGATGGTCAAAATTGTCTTTTAAAATTCTACTTTCTTTTGAGCAGTTAGCTGACCTGTTGAGGTCTAATCTCTAAATCATCACTGGGGAATCTTCATTTCTTCATGTCTTCATCATTTCCATACTTCATATCTACTTCAATTCATTGTTTCATGTCTAAAATCACCTTTCTACTTGTTTTGACCTAATTTTTATATCCTTCAAGGTCAACTCTAGTCAAACTAGGGCATTTTATCAGTTTCTTATAGTCATTTTTTGGGTCTAATCATCTATCTGTCATCTTGGACATTGCTATATTCTAATTTTCTCATGTCTATTGGATTTCTACATCCCCTTACCTCATTTTAATTTTGATCCCAATGTTGGAAATGAGAATCGAGTAACTGAGAGGGGAAGGGGGGTGAATCAATTACTCCAAAAAAAAATTTCACAGTCCCTTAGATGTCTAAAAGCTTGTTCTTAGTTACAAATTATTGAAACTTGATAATGCAGCAAATAATTATTATTATTAAGAACTGATAACCAAAAACAATTCAGCAATCATGAACACTAGAGACACCAGATTTAATGTGGAAACCCAATATGGGAAAAACCATCAATGTAACTAGTTACTGTTTTTCACTCTTCTGAAGTGAGCCCTGTTAGGAGCCAACCCTGTTAAAGGTTACAAAACACACTGTTAGGTGTCACCCTATTAGAGGATTTAATCACCCTGTTAGGAGTGGCCTTGCTAGAGGTCTTTAGAACAATTCAACTGAACTGTCACCTTGTTAGAGGATTTATAGAATGGTTGTTAAACCAACTCTGTTAAGAGATTTTGAGTTCACTGTTACAATGGTTAGAAAGCAACAATGAAGTGATCTAATACAATATGCAACTTATCTTTGCTAAATATAGATCTTTGTTATTCTTGACTGAATCCTTATTGATCAAATACAACTTTTTAGCTCCTTCAATGCATCTAATCCTTCATCAGACTTTTCTCAATATTCACCTTTTCATTTCACACTATAATGCACCTTCATAACCTTTTCACACTTCTTCTTGATTTACAACTTGAGTGACCATATATACCTTTCAGATTATCTTAGTCGGCTCAAATCACTAACCAATAATCAAACAAATACAATAGTTAGCTAGAAATAATTAAAATTACAAACTAACAAATCCCTTTACTGGCTGACCCTGCTTGGTTAATACTGTTCAGAAAATAATTCTTATGTTAACCGACTGAGCTCAGTTAATACGGCGAACTCCGTGACAACCTTTCAATCACCGGGAGAACTCGGTAAGTACTAAGTTTCCATAGATGACCGAGTGAGCTCAGTGGAAACTATCTCTGCCAAATTCCTTTGTTGATCGAGTGATCTCGATTAACATTGTCTGCCTCTTCGATAATCAAGTGAGCTCGGTTAACACTTGTCTGCCTTATTTTCTTTGATGACCGAGTAAGCTCGGTTAATACTGACTACTTCATTTTCTTTGATGACTGATTGAGCTTGGTTAATATTGACTGCTTCATTTTCTTTGATGACCAAGTGAGCTCGGTTAATACTGACTGCTTCATTTTCTTTGATGACCGAGTGAGCTCGGAGACTAATAACTGATATGACATTTGTGTTACATTAAGGACAACATTATCCAACAAATCTCCCTCTTTGGCATTGATGGCAACACAACATGTCATAACAGAATGAAATTTTGAAATAGGTCCAACAAGATAACAGACTTCTCCCTCTTTTAATAGTCTCCCACTTTTAAGGAACTTCATAGCAGATTTTTCTTCAAATTTCACAAATTTCAGAAGGATATGACAATAGATTTCTCCCTCTTTGACAACACATGCCAAAGATAACAAAAGTAAAGTGAATTGCAATGTACCTTTAGTACTGATTCATATGCAATGATTTCTAATTAAACTACATCAACATATAGATCTTCAATCTTATATGTGTTGATGCATCACTAAAACTTATTTTAGTGAACTTCAGATAGGGGAATGACCCCTAACTTACCTCTAAGATACAAAAATGTATCCTTAGATAAGTGCTTTGTGAATATATCAGCAATTTGTTCCTTTGTGTGAACATATTCCAATCTGATCTCCTTGTCTTGCACCAATTCTCTGACAAAATGATATTTGATTGCAATACGCTTGGTCTTGGAATGCATCACTGGATTCTTGGATATGTTGATTGCACTAGTATTGTCACAGAACATAACAACTAGTTCTTTGATTTCCATCTTCATTCCTTGTAATAACTACTTAAACCAAACAATGTTGGAACAATTTACTACTACAACAACATACTCTACCTCTACTATAGATTGGGATGTACAATTTTGCTTTTTTCTTGTCCAAGAAACCAATCTCTTTCCAAGAAAGAATGCTCCTCCACTTGTGCTTTTTCTGTCATCAAGATTCCCTGCCCAATCAGCATCCGTAAAAACTTTCAAATCCAAATTACCTCCAAATTTGTACCATAGTCCATAATCTTCTGTTCCTTTCAAATATCTCATTATTCTCTTGATTGCCATTAGGTGAGTTTCTCTTGGTTTTGCCAAAAATCTTGCAACAATACCAATTGCAAGAGCAATATCTGGCCTGGTATGAACTACATACTACAACTTTCCAATCATAGATCTATACAATGTTTGATCTACTTCTTCGAATTCATCATCTTTGGTAAGTTTCAATCCAGTACACATAGGAGTTCCAACAGGTTTACAGTCCTCCATACCAAACTTTTTCAATATCTCCTTGATGTATTTTGATTGAGTAATGAAGATGCCATTCTTATTTTGTTGAATTTGAAGACCAACAAAGAATTTTATTTCACCAAACATAGACATTTCAAATTCATTGTTCATTTGTTCTGAAAATTCTTTGCAAAGATCATCATTCACTGTGAAACTAGTATCATCTACAAATATTTCTGCCAAGACAGTCTTATTATCTGGTCCTTCCTTTACATACAAGCTACTATTATCATTAGTTCTTTGAAAACCAATCTGAATAAGATAGTTATGCAATCTTTCATACCATGCTCTAGGGGCTTGTTTCAGACCATACAGTGCCTTGTGTAATTTGTAGACCATGTTCTTTTTATCTGGATCAACAAAACCTTTAGGTTGTTCAATGTAAACCTCTTCATCCAGTATTCCATTGAGGAATGCTGACTTGACATCCATCTGATAAACTTTGAATCCTTTGTGAGAAGCATATGCAAGTGAGGTTCTGACTCCTTCCAATCTTGCAACAGGAACAAAAGTTTCCCCATAATCTATTCCTTCTTCTTGAGAGTATCCTTTGCATACCAATCTAGCTTTGTTTCTGGATACCTTACCATCTTCAGTCAACTTGTTTTTGAATACCCACTTGGTTCCAATTATATTCTTATCTTTAGGTCTAGGTACAAGAGTCCATGTCTTGTTCTTCTCTATATGTTCTATTTCCTCATTCATTGCCTCAATCCAACTATCATTTTCCAATGCATCTTTAATACTTCTAGGTTCAAAATCAGCAAGTAAACAAGTATTTTTCAACTTACTTCTTGTCAGGGTTCTTTCAAATTTGTCTCCAATGATCTGATCTGGTGTATGATGTGTTCTGACATATTTGGCTAATACAGGTTCTTTACCTCTTGAATATGTTTCATTGATATCTGCTTGTGCTTCAATTTCATGTTCAGGCTATTCCAGCTTGGTTGCTTCAGACTCAGTAGATACTTGCTCGATAGTGTCTGAATATTGCTATGGCTTAGTTTGAACTATTTGCAACTTGGTTGCTGAAGACTCGGGAGTTGAGGATTCTTGAGTGAACGGTATACTTGATATAGTATCTGGTTCAATGTAAACAAATCTTTTGTAATCTTCAGGTATCTTTTTGCTTTCTTCTTCTGATTTGTCTGCAAACTCATCAACTTTCACATGTGCACTTTCTATGACTTTGTGAGTGGGTAGATTTAAACATCTATATGCTTTTCTTTTGCAAGAATATCTCAAAAATATTCTTTCATCACCTTTTACATCAAATTTTCTTTTTCTAGATTCTTTCAAAATATAACATTTTCTTCCAAATACTTTCAGATAACTTACATTGGGTTTGTAGCCATACCATAATTCATAGGGAGTCTTGAATGAGTCTTTCTTCAACTGTACTCGATTTAAGGTATGAACTACAGTGCTGATGGCTTCCTTCCAGTATTTGATAGCAATGTTTTTTTCTATCATCAGGGTTCTTGCACAATCCATAATGGATCTATTTCTTCTTTCAGCTATTCCATTTTGTTCTAGAATTCCTGGTGCTGAAACCTATCTTTTAATACCTCTTTCAATGCAGAAGGTATTGAATTCATGTGAAATGAATTCACCACCTCTGTCTGACCTTAAACATTTCAGCCTTTTCCCTGTTTCTTTTTCTACTCTTGCCAAATACCATTTTAATTTCTCAAATGCTTTTGATTTATTCCTTAGATACATGACAGTCATCATTCTTGAATAGTCATCAACAAAAAGAATGAAAAACTTTTCTCCAGTATAGCTTTCTATTCCAATGGGTCCACATAAATTAGTATGCACAATTTCTAATATATCTTCAGACTGATAGTTTTTACCTTTAAAACTAGTCTTTGCCATTTTACCAATCTGACAATTCTTGCATAGACCAACCTCAGGTTTCTTAATGTTAGGAATGCCTCTTACTTTCTTGAATTTGCTTATTTTTACCAAATTATCAAAATTGACATGGCACAACCTTTTATGCCATAACCAACTCTCTTCAATTTGAGCCATAAAACATGAGCATTTACCAAGTTCTAGATAGAACAAGTTACCTTTAGTTTGGGTGCCAGATCCTATCAGTTTTCCTTTCTCATTCAACAGTCTTGCCTTTCCATGCATGAATTCCACCTTGAATCCAGTATTTAGTAACTGTGCAACACTTAGCAAATTATGTTTGAGACCTTCAACCCAATAGGCATTATTACATATAAGTTCTTTGGATAGACAGATTCTTCCTCTTCCTTTTATGAAACGAGGTTCATTATTACCAAACCTTACAATGCCACCATCATAGTCTTCAAACTGATCAAACTTAGTTTTATCACCAGTCATATGATGTGAGAAACCGTTGTCTATAATCCATGTATCATTCTTACTTACATGAGAGATAAGAGCCATTTTATCTTCGTCATCAGCAATATAAACAATTTCATCCTCACTGTTATCAGAATCCTTAGAATTTTCAGCCATGAAACATGATTTCTTACCTTTGTTCTTAAAGACTTTCTTGCCATTCCATTTGTGATCTTTCTTTTCATCATTGTTTTGCTTGTTTGGGCACCTTGCTGCAATAAGACCAATTTCATCACAAGAAAAATAGATTAGAGGAACTTTACCTTTGTATTTTCCTCTGCCTCTAGAATATTTCCTTGCTAGTATAGCTTCAATCACTTCAAGATCACTGTCTGAACTTTGGCTTGATTCATTTTCACTTTCTGATTGTGATTCTATCTTTTTTTTGTTTTTCTCTTTGAGTGAGAGCTTGGCTTGAAATGCTGATTCAATGTTTTTGGAGGTTGGAACATAGTTGTCAAAGTTATCTAGTTCAAATGCAGATAGTCTTCCGACTATGGCCTCGAGATTTATCTTATGATTTGCTTCACACCTTCTTTCCTGAATTGCAGAAACTCTGATTGCATAAACGGGAAGCAAGGTTCTGAGAACTTTGCTTACAACTGTTTCTCCTTTGATGTCACCTCTAGCTGCCCTGATTGCACTTACACATGCTTTAACTCTTTCAAAATACTTTGCAATGTTTTCATCCTCTCTTATCCTCATTTGATCAAATTTTCCTCTTAGACTTTCTGCTTTTTCTCTTCTCACATTATCATCTCCTCCATAGATCTCTTTTAGCTTGTTCCACATGTCAAAGGTAGTTTTGCAGTCCTTAATGTCATCAAATTCTTCATAGCTGAGAGCAGATGCTATGTCTATCATCATATTCTTGTGAGTCTTCTTTTCAGCAATATCATTAACTGACAATGTGCCAGAAGGTTCTTCATATTCTTCTTCAAGGTATTTCAGTCTAGTATCACCAACAGTAGCCAGATGAAGTTTCATCAATCCTTGCCATGTTGAGAAGTTATCTCTGTTAAGTTTTGGAATTTCTCTTTTGTAAGACATCTTGATCTTTGGCTTAGAACTTTGAAATCTTTTCCTGCAAGCACCAAAAGCTTTGATACCAATTGTTGGAAATGAGAATGGAGTAATTGAGAGGGGAAGAGGGGTGAATCAGTTACTCCAAAAAAAAATTTCACAGTCCCTTAGATGTCTAAAAGCTTGTTCTTAGTTACAAATTACTAAAACTTGATAATGCAGCAAATAATAATTATTATTAAGAATTGATAACCAAAAATAATTCAGCAATCATGAACACTAGAGACACCAGATTTAACGTGGAAACCCAATATGGAAAAAAACCACCAATGTAACTAGTTATCGTTTTTCACTCTTCTGAAGTGAGCCCTATTAGGAGCCAACCCTGTTAAAGGTTACAAAACACACTGTTAGGTGTGACCCTGTTAGAGGATTTAATCACCCTGTTAGGAGTGGCCTTGCTAGAGATCTTTAGAACAATTCAACTGAACTGTCACCTTGTTAGAGGATTTATAGAATGGTTGTTAAACCAACTCTATTAAGAGATTTTGAGTTCACTGTTACAATGGTTAGAAAGCAACAATGAAGTGATCTAATACAATATGCAACTTATCTTTGTTGAATACAGATCTCTTTTATTCTTGATTGAATCCTTATTGATCAAATACAACTTTTCAGCTCCTTCAACGCATCTGATCCTTCATCATACT